>LR812530.1:42828654-42831154 GCA_903798195.1 Danio kyathit
GATATCAAAAAAAATTGAATCATAAAAATTATTGTACATATTCAAGGAAAATTCATGGAATTTATTAATTATTGTAATTAAAAAATAATATATAATTAATGATAATTAATTAATAAAGATATTTATGAAATTGTAGAGTCTGGCATATTTAAGGCTTCTGGAGAGGAGATTTATCACTCAATGCAGGATAATTATGTATTATTATTATATTTATGAGTGTATGGATGTTTCCCAGAGATGGGTTGAGGCTGGAAGGGCATCCGCTGCGTAAAAAATGTGCTGGATAAGTTGGCGGTTCATTCCGCTGTGTCGACCCCAGATTAATAAAGGGACTAAGCCGACAAGAAAATGAATTAATTATTACTTTTATATTTTTGTATTTGTGTACTGATTGATTGATTGATTGATTGATTGATTGATTGATTGATTGATTGATTGATTGATTGATTGATTGATTGATTGATTGCAATTAAAATTTACAGACAAATTTGATGAAGTTCGAAAAGTCTGTGTTCAAAAATACTCACAATTTTGGGTGATTTCTTTAAATAATTAAATAAATAAATATGAAAAGCCACAAATTATATATTCATGAAAACAATGTATCAGCAAATCCCTCACTTAAAACAAACAACAACAACAAAAAAAAACAGCATGTAGATGCAAATAAAAATATGAAGTCTGGTGTATTTAAGTGCCTCTGAAGTGAAGATTTATGAATCATTGCAGAAGAAAACACAAAAAAAGATACACATTTTGAGAAAACAGCCTTTAAAAATATGCATGGTAATTAGAGGCACAAAGTTTATATATTTTCAGTTCAAACTACACTCAAACATGTATTTTAAGTGTGTCATTTACATTCTACTGACAAAAAAATATATATACAAAACAATATGAAGAGCCCAAAAAGCCCAAAATCTCAGAACTGACATGTGCATGAAAAAGCAGTGTTTTGCCTGCAGTGACTGGTCTTCAGTTGACGTGCAGATGGAATAAAGAGAAAGGCAGAGCAAGAGAAAGAGAGAGAGATACTGCATGTTTGAAAAAAGTTTGATGACAGACAGCATGAGATGAAATTGAAGAAAGAAAGGAGTAATGGATCGCAGAGACTCTCCAGAACTTCAGTCTATCTGTCATTCTCTGACAAAATATTCAGCTCGCGTCCATTTCTCTTTATCTCTCATTTCATCGGCTGTGTTTTCTGCTCTCTCTTGCATCTTTACTCCATTTGTCTTTCTCCGTACTCCACAAAAAAAAAGTTCTGTCTCTGGAGTCATCCATTGGTCATCTGTTCTCATCTGCATTCTTCCTGACCTGCATCCGTTAAAGGGCTAGTTCACCCAAAAAATGAATTGAAATAAAAAAGTAATAATTACTCAGCATTTACTCTCCCTCGGGTGGTTTCAAACTGTTATGAGTTTCATTCTTCTGTTGAACACTAAAGAAGATGAAAACCTGTAACCATTGACTTCCATAGTAGGAAAAACAAATACTATGGAAGTCAATGGTTGCAGGTTTCCTTCTTTCTTCAGAATAACCTCATTTGTGTTTAACAGAAGAATGAAACTCAAAGTTTAAAACAAGTAAAGGGTGAGGAAACGATGACAGAATTTTCATTTAGGGTGAACTTAAGCTGTGTCCGAAATTCCATACTATATAGTATGCTAAAAACAGTATGCAAGCCGAGTAGTAAACACAGTATAAACGAGTAAAAACAGTATGTACCCGTATGACCCACTACTTCTGGCGAGATTCTGAAGAGTGCATCGAATAGACACTACGCTATCCCATGATGCACAGTGAGAGAATTCATGAATGGGAGTAAAGCGACGCAACTCATGCTGGTAGATCACATGATATTGACAAAATGGCGGATGTAGTACATCAGAGTTCCCTTAACATTCATACTGTATAGAACGTACTTTTCTGATGGCAGAGTAGTAGATTTAAATTTAAATGCATTACCTACTGAGTAGTAGGTGGTTTTAGACGCAGCCTATCTCTTTAAACCAAAAAAAGTCTGTCATTATTTACTCATTACCATGTTGCTCCAAACCAATAGGACTTTTCTCCATGGAAAAAAAGGAAGAATAGACTAAATATAACTTTTTTCCCTATGTAATTACATTTAATGAAGTTTCAAGGTTCTAAGCTTCAAAAACAGTGCACGTGTGGGTGTTTGTGTGCATGTGTGCGTGTGTTCGATGGAAGAAAGTTAGGGATGACCTAAATGGAAACACAGTGCTTAAAATCAGGGACTCTGAGAAATGTTTGCAGAACTGTGGCTTTTATGTATTATACATTAAGCTAATACATTATGCTAAACTACTGTATGTAACATGCATTATGTTATGCTTAAAAAGTACATTGAAGCAAAACAACAAACTGCAAGCAATACATGAGAACTACAATATGCTGAGAATAATTAAGAAACATTAATTCCATTACTAGCATTGTTACTGCAGATAATAATAATAATAATAATAATAATATTAAT
>LR812530.1:42833654-43007478 GCA_903798195.1 Danio kyathit
ATATTCATTTAAAATTGTTTTACATTTGTAATTATTATAGTATATAATAATATGTAAATATGAAATTTTTTATTCGTTTGTTTGTTTGTTTCTTTCTTAATTTATATTTCTAACTTTATTTTTTTTTACTTTATTAGTTCCAACTTTATTTATTTATGTATTTACTTATTTTTATTTGTTTATTATTTTTTATGTATTCAATGTTACTGATTTTTCCAATTGTATTTATTTATGTATTTATTTATCCAATGTTATTGATTTTTCCAATATTATTTATTTATTTATTTATTTATTTATTTATTTATTTATTCAATGTTACTGATATTTCCAATTTTTACTTTTTTTATTTATTTACTCAATGTTATTGAATTTTCCAATTTTACTTATTTATTGATAAATTTATTCAATGTTATTGATTTTTCCAATTGTATTTATTTATTTATTTAATGATTTATTTATTCAATGTTATTGATTTTTCCAATTTTATTCATTTAATTATTTATTTAATAATTTATTCATTGTTACTGATATTTCCAATTTTTACTTTTTTTAATTTATTTAATGTTATTGATTTTTTCCAAATTGAATTCATTTATTTATTGATTTATTTATTGATTTATTTATTTATTTATTTATTTATTTATCAATCCATCCATATTTCTTTCTGAACTACTGTAAATCCACTAGCATGAACACTATGAGCTGAAAGAATCACTCACATACAGTACAGTCAACACCGACATTCATCTATCCATCCATCTATCTATCTATCTATCTATCTGTCTGTCTGTCTGTCTGTCTGTCTGTCTGTCTGTCTGTCTGTCTGTCTGTCTGTCTGTCTATCTGCCTGCCTGTCTGTCTATCCATTTATATTTCTGTCTGAACTGCTTTAAATCCACTAGCACAAACCCTATGAGCTGAAGGAATCACTCACACACAGTATAGCCTACAGTGCCATTCACCGGGTCTATTTATCATTATGGAATTGATAACATTTGAATCACAAGTCTGCTATACGGCTGTTTATCTCACCCACTTCTTTTCTCAATATCCTTTTACATTACTCGTTCCCATCTCAAGTACAATTGCCATTGCAAGCTTTATATTTATTTATTTATTTCCCCCCTGATACCTTTATTCTCTTATCGGTCTGCTAAGAAAAGGTTTCAATTCATCTGGTTATGAGAACTCATTTCTTCCGGCTCCACTCGCTGCTACTGCAGTAAAATGCTCAAATGAAAATGCATTTGCGAGGTCGAGCTGAAAGACGCCTGTCCATTCCCATGTTCCTTGTCCGTGTTAGTCGAGAAAAATAAATGTTATCCTGTCGCAATAAATGATCATTTTCTGACGCCCACAGAGGTAAATCAGGCATTGCGCTTGGCTTAAAATGAAGACATGACACTAATATGATCTGCAGTGACTATGGCGTAGCACATTCCTTCCCATTGATCTGACATTCTACTGTTATTTCTGTCAGTGTTTCATACAAGAGTTGCAGGAATTCATCCATTAAAAATGCATATAAATCCTGTTGATTAAGAGTTATTCCATGTGATTTCCATTAGAGACTGGATACTAGTGGTGGACACCCAAGTATTTTTACTTCACTACTGTTTACATACAGTTATTTAAAAGCTAAATAAATAACAATTGATCAAATTTATTTTACATGTATAATTAATTAATAATACATTAAAGAATGACTGGTTAGAGCCCCGGGTGAGTCAGTTGGCATTTCTGTGTGGAGTTTGCATGTTCTCCCCATGTTTGCGTGGGTTTCCTCCGGGTGCTCCGATTTCCCCCACAAGTCCATAAACATGGTATAGGTGAATTGGGTAAGCTAAATTGTCCGTAGTGTATGAGTGTGAATGAGTGTGTATGGATGTTTCCCAATGATGGGTTGCAGCTGGAAGGGTATCCGCTAAGTAAAATAAATATGCTGGATAAGTTGGTGGTTCATTCCGCTGTGGCGATCCCAGATTACAGTTTTTCTTTTTGGCGCATTTCTCACAACACTGTTTACATTTGCACAACAGTTAATGCAGTTAATGCATTTCTCAAAACAATTAGTGCAAACTGCAAAACCTAGTGGATAACCTGCAAAAGCGTGTCACTTGCTCAAAATGGATAGCCCATTCCTCAAAAGCAAGTATTCATGTCAATGAAAGTGTCAATGTCATCAAAATGAAAAGTCCTGACACCATTGTTTATGAACAAGATAGTCAAATGGCTTTATCATGTTTTCATTATGACACTTTACTCTGTACATTTATTCCAATGCAAAAAATCAGATTTTGGTGACACGTCCTGAACATGCTCAAGGCAGAATTATATACTAATTGCACAGCCATATGAAAACAAAAGTAATGTTAGACATCACTGCATTTAGTGAGGTATCTGAGTACAAGACACTGAATATGTATGTTTCACATGTTTAGTGCATTAGTGCATTTGCTCTTTACAATTCAAATTTATTCACAGCATTGTGCAAAATAATAAATACACCCTTATTTACAACAAACATAAACTCCATTTGAGTAGAGCTGTGCACAACTGTAAACAATATTGCAGTACATATTGGAACTGAACCTACAACATACATAGGTCTGTAAATCATTCATCAAATTGTTCAATTTAGGAGACATTTTCAGAAAAAAAAAAAGATTTAACATTTTAAAATAAAATGAGCTTGACAGATTTTGACAACATTTTTGTATGTAATGACTCAAGTAATGAAATGAGGACTATTAGTTTTATATGGAATGACTATTTAGCATCCACAAGTTTAGTTAATTTTGACTGACATGACATAAGCAAATGATAATGTTATAAACAGCAGAGAGTTGTATGAAAGCAATTGATGCATGTCCAAAAGCATTTGCAATTTGTTGAAAGGAATGAGAAACTGCTACTATGATGTGCCCAAATGACTAATTGTTTTGAGAAATGCATTAACTGTTGTGCAAATGTAAATAGTGTTGTGAGAAATGCACCAAAGCCACTGAGAAAAACTGTAATAAAGGGACTAAGCCAAAAATAAAATGAATGAATGAATGAATGATAGTCATCACCACTATAAGATCATAAATAAACATTTAATTAATTTACCATAAAGCATTTTTTTGCTCATTATTTTAACATGATCATTTAATTAAATATTTATAAATGTTTATTTTTACTACAGACAAATCCATATATATTGTTTTTATTACTATTACTACTACTACTAATTAATAATAATAATAATAATAATAATAATAATAATAATAATAATAATAATAAGGCGATGCAGTGGCGCAGTAGGTAGTGCTGTCGCCTCACAGCAAGAAGATCGCTGGTTCGAGCCTCGGCTGGGTCAGTTGGCGTTTCTGTATGGAGTTTGCATGTTCTCCCTGCATTCGTGTGGGTTTCCTCCGGGTGCTCCGGTTTCCCCCACAGTCCAAAGACATGCGGTACAGGTGAATTGGGTAGGCTAAATTGTCCGTAGTGTATGAGTGTGAATGAGTGTGTGTGGATGTTTCCCAGAAATGGGTTGCAGCTGAAGGGGCATCCGCATTTGCTGGATAAGTTGGCGGTTCATTCCGCTGTGGCGACCCCCGGATTAATAAAGGGACTAAGCCGAAAAGAAAATGAATGAATGAATGAATGAATGAATGAATGAATGATAATAATAATAATAATAATAACAATAATAATAATAATAATAATCATAATAATAATAATAATAATAATAATAATAATACAAAACAACTAGAATAATAACAACAACACAGATTATAATAACAATAAAAACAACTGTTAATATTAACAACAACATCGTCATCATCAACTGAATTGCGGTAAGCTAAAGGTGAATTGCGTAAGCTAAATTGTCCATAGTGTATGTGTGTGAATGAGTGTGTATGGGTGTTTCCCAGTGTTGGGTTGTGGCTGGAAGGGCATCCGCTGCGTAAAACTTATGCTGGATAAGTTGGCGGTTTATTCCGCTGTGGCGACCCCAGATTATTAAAGGGACTAAGCCGAAAAGAAAATGAATGAAAGTATTATAATGATAACATTATTTTAGTTACAAGCTAGTACATCATCAAATAATCACAACAACATTCTGATCACAATTAGAATATTATAGAATAACCAATAAATCAGAATAAAGAAATATTGAATGTTTGGACTCAATCTAAACCCCTCTTGTTAATTAGCAAAGTCAAATGAAGACGTGCATGTTTAACTAATGCCAAATGTTTGATTGTCTGTCTTGGAATTGCTCTGAAAGTAAACTGTAACATGCTGCTCGATGCAATGAAGTGTGCAAAACACCCAAAAGTGCTGTGTCTGCGTTTTCTCCTTTCTCCAGAGACTTCGCAAATGTATTAAATATTGATCTTCACCCTGGTAGGTATATATATATATATATATATATATATATATATATATATATATTTGTTGAGCTCTTTTTCAAGAGCGCTGACTAACTTGGTTTACACTCGACGTCACGTCATATTAAAACGGAAGATGTGAGCGAAGGTGAAACGTAACCTGTTCCGTTCACGCAAAAAATAAATCCTGTTGGATCCATAGCAGCCCCATACAGAAAGCAATGTGAATTTGTAAGTCAGACAGAGCGAGGGAGATAAAATCAGCCGTGTCTCCCATGATAAAAGACAGCACACTTTTCAATCTCAACTGTAAATGAAATATTCAACTTTGCATATATACGGGACATTAGCAGCCAACCTTGTCACTTTTCAATCAGGCCCGGGGGCGGATGGAGCACATCGAGGGATCAGAGAACAGCCGTGAGGGAATCCTGTCGTCTCGGACCCCCGGTTACATCTAATACCCCTGAGTTAAATTACAGCTCGCAGAGAACGGGCCAGAGTGGAAAACACACAGGAATACAGGGATAAAATAACAACACGACCATGCAAAATCAACTCAAGTGAATCAGCGACACTCTTACATTCAGTCAGGAGCTGAACTAAACACTAGGATGTCTCATGTTTTGGTATGAGTGGCTTTCATTTAATATTCATTACATATATTTATAGTTCAATTATAGTTGGATTATATATTATAGTTTATATTAAATGATCTTCTTATATAACCCTCATTTAAATGTTCACCTTTAATGCACCAATAACGAATGCTAATGTATTGAATGCTTTACATAATATCTATAATACGCATTGTCTGGGCCACCTATACAGTTTTCACTTCTTGTTGTATGATGGCATCTGGGATGCATACTCTGTAAAAAGCAGAAAGTTACTTTACTTAAAAAAAAAAGTGAGCTTGCTTTACTTAAAAAAATGGTTGAGTTGACTTATTTTTTTATAATTATGCACAGTTCATTTAGTTAAAGGTGCTGTATGTAAGTTTTTGACTCTTCTAAAGCATAAAAATACAATAATATGTGTGCAGATATTTAAGAAACATCCCAAGTGAACATACTTGTTTAACTGACAAACAATGCTGAAGTCAGATATTCTGCTTTGAAAATGTTTTTTTTCCGTGCCGGAACGCTGTCTTTGTTTAGGTAATTTTCACATGCACATGCCAGTTTAACCAATTATAATTCAGCACCCCGGGTTGCCTTGTTGGAAAACAGCATATTTCATTCATTCATTCATTCAGAAAGACTCTGAAAGCATGCGTCCATGAGCGAAATGCTACAGTGTAGTGGAAAGTATCAGATGTCAAAATGAGACAGATTCAGTTCCACATGACGTTAATTAGCAAATGACATAAATATTAGGAACGTGAGCAGGTTACATCGCGTGTCCTAACAACACGCTGTGACGAGATTGTTATGAGTGATGAGCCATTTGGCTGTTTGCACCACAAAACACGGCAGAAATTTAAATACAGCCTTTCAGAAGCACAGAATATGCACTCACTCACAAAACGGTAAGGTTTAGAATCTATTTAATACATGTTAACCCTCTTTAACATCATTAAAGGTGAGGTGAACTTTCTGCTTTCAGTATATGGTAATACACGTCATGTAAAATGCATTCAAACTCGCATTGTTAGCATTTAGCACTGAATAAAGCACACGAGGCTTACCTGAGGTGATCTGTCATAGGTTTCTGTTGTTCAGCTGTGAGAAATAGAAGCTGCTTCTAATAAATCAATTCGAGGTGTTGGTTAGAACCAAAACTCCTTTTAATATGGAGAATATTCCCTCAATCGCGTGTCGTTGCTTTTATTTAGAACACAGTTTAAAATCCCTCAAACTGGCAACCCGGCGTACCTTTATTATGATTCAGGACTGCAATACCTAGTTCAACCACTGGGTGTCAAACTTACATACTGCACCTTTAAATATTTTAGGGCAACAGTAGGAGTGTGAACCTACACTGATCTCACGATTCCGTTCGGTTACGATTATCATGCCATCGATTCGGTTCAATTCGATATCTCAGTGCATCACGGTGCATTGACGATGCTTTCCATACATAATTAGATTTTTTCATCACAACACAACAAAAAACTTTATTAAAATCAATAAATATATTAATATTTATATATTATTTGTAATATAATTTTGTCCTTTAATACAAGCAGTCAGGTATATGAACTGTATCTTTAATTTTACCTGCTTAAAGAAAAATAATACATAAAAAAATAAGACATGGCGTCATGATGGCACAGTGGGTAGCACGATCGCCTCACAGCAAGAAGGTCGCTGGTTCGAGCCTCGGCTGGGTCAGTTGGCGTTTCTGTGTGGAGTTTGCATGTTCTCCCTGTGCTTGCATGGGTTTCTTCCGGGTGCTCCGGTTTCCCCCACAAGTCCGAAGACATGTGGTACAGGTGAATTGGACAGGCTAAATTGTCCGTAGTGTATGTGTGTGAATGAGAGTGTATGGGTGTTTCCCAGTGATGGGTTGCAACAATAAAATAAAATAAATAATGTATTAAATATTAAAATTAAAATATTACAAAAAATAAAATAAAAATTTTAATCAAATTCAATCAAATTAAAGTAAAATAAATAAATTAATTAAAATAAAATAAAAATATAACATAAAATAAAAGTTAATTAAAAAAAATATTATTATATTATTATATATTTTATTAAATTAAATTAAGTTAAAAATAAAATAAAACATAAAATGAAATAAAATAAATTAAATATAACATACAAATAAAAATAATAAAAAATAAATTAAATTAAAAAGGAACTAAGTCGAAAAAAATAAAAAAAATAAAATATGTACCCCAAAAAAAAAAAAAAAAAAAAAAAAAAAAACACGGCAACATTTTCCAAGCAATAATTATTCACACAGATTTATGAATTTGGCTGAAAAAGCAGTGTTATGCAAATAAACAAAATATTTTTGATTGCCAAAGGCTCACATATGACAATAAGCTGAACACATAATATGACTATGATGTCTCTAATTTCACAATATCACACTTTATAGTTTGCTTTAACAGTATCATTGTCAAAACACTAACCCTTTTCATTAACTTCTGTTGTTGTTTCATGTAAATCTCAGTGTGGTACGAACTAATCTCATCAACTTACTGTTTGTGATACCAAGTTAAGGTCAAAATTAATCTAAAAGTTCATGATAGATACTGTACACAGACATGAATCTAGTTGATCTACGAGATTTCTTTACCTACTGCAATTTTTTTACATAAAACTCACCAGGATACAAATTAGGATTGGATATAATTCCTAACAATAAAATACAAAGTCTTTTTTATAGTCTGTTCTCCAGACATTAGTGAAAGTTTCAGCCCAATGCTTGCAGCATTAAATGTTTTTTCTTAGTTTTTTTGAGATATGAAACATTTCTCAGAGCCAAAACGGAACAAGAGGGTTAACCAGTAGACTTCCATGGCATGAAAGCGAAGCGGCGAACAGATGGAAATTGAATGAAATGTTTTATGAGGCTCAAGGCACAACAACTGCTGAAGCTCATTAAACACAACTTGGAACCCAGGGATCCTTTTGGTCATAAATACACACACACACATTCGCACTCTCGGGTATAACAGAACATGAAGCACCTAAAAGCCTGAGGTGGAAATTTTATTATCACAAATCCCCTTTGAGACACAAACCAGCGAAACATAATTCCCCTGCTAGCATAAAGACACGCAGTGAGGTCTAAAATACCTGACGAAAGGTGTTCAGTAATATTTCATTAGATATTTTTAATGCGTTTTCTCATATAATGGTATGGTTAAAGCACTAGTGCATCCAAATATGACAATTCTCTCTATATTTACTCATTCTAAAGCCATGAAGATGACTTTTAGCTGAAACCATGGTCAATGGTGATTCATAAAATACAAATCAATAGCTTCCAGCACCTTGAGAACTAAACAAAAACATATACAGGCAAAACATAATTAATACCTGTGGCTTCTGATGACACATTGAGCTCTTATGAAGCAAAACAATCAGTCTGTGCAAGAAAATGAACATTATTTACAATGTTATTACCATTAATCCACATTCTCGGCAAATGGAGACTGATCATTTCGCTTCATAGGACATTTGTGTATCTTCAGGGTGGATGAGTATTCATTTTATTTGCTTGTTTATCTTGTTTTGGCACTCAAATTGCTGGAAGACGTTTGTGAATCACCATTTGTGACCACATTTTCACCTAAGAATCGTTCTAATGTATACTAAATCTCTTGTATGCTATTAGGTCACCCTCTTGAATGGCATTAGAGTGAGTTCATTAACAGCAAACTTACATATTTGGATGGACTATTTGTTTTAAACATCCACCAGCAATGGCCAGAGATGGGAAGTAACGGAGTACAAATACTTTGCTACTGTATTTAAGTATAGATTTTTTCTGGTATCAGTACTTTACTCCACTATTTATTTTTTTGACAACTTTTTACTTGTACTGCTTGCATTTTTACACTAATATCTGTACTTTCTACTCCTTACATTTTTAAATCGAGCTTGTTACTTTCGTTTTCATGTGTTAGGTGGCGCGATCAATTTTATTTCTTGTCATTGCACAATTTGAGCGCCTTTTTGATTCAGTCAATGTGTGCTGCAGTGCATGGCTTTTTCAACCAAGATTATCAGGTAGTGATATAGGCTTGTTTATGAAGATTACTATGAGAAAGGCAAGGATGATTTCGCAGACGAGACAGAGGGAGACAGCAAATTTAACATGACTGATGCTGTCCTGTTTACACAGTAATAAGACCCATTTTGCTCGATCAGATTACAAATAAAAAAGAGAGACACGTTCCAGTTCAAAAATATGCAATTTAAATGCTTAAGCTTGGAGTCTTTTGTTCACTTCCGATCATACTGCCCGGATTTTGTCTGGTCTTTAAAAAAAAATAAATAAATAAGATTTGTACATTTAGTTATATATAGAAAATTCAATATATTTTGGACAGAATTCTGACATTATTTATAAAGATAGACAGGCCTAAATAATTATTTTTAGAATGTATCAACATGAATGGCATCTGTTGTTTTTGATCTAACAGCCGCAAAACTACATGCTGAACGCTGTGAGTGGGTTAGGGGTGGGGATAGGTGCCACGCCTCCTTTTTAAAATCGTACATTTTTGTACGACTGAACTCGTACGAATTTGAACAAATTAGCCACTAAACTGACAAAATGTAAAATACTTACGTTTCCTCGTGAGATCAGGCTGGAAATTTTCATATCCCTTGGTTTCGAGTGTGGTACTGAAAAATCTCCATTTCAAGGGCAATCTAGCCCTTCCGCTTATCCCTACGCCTTCAAGATGAAGAGAATTGGGACACTCCTACCTCTTCAAGTGAACGTGCAAAACGAGGGGTAGGGGTGAGGGCAAGGGCTAAGAGGTAGAATTGGGATTGAGCCTAATACTTGCCAAGTAATGGTATTGAAAACACACGCGCTACTGAAGATTTTAAACAAACAGACATATCTACACATAAACAAGCAGCCAGCGTTTTAACATGAAACAGTCCTAGCCTCTTTTCCTCACTCAGAATGACATGTTCAAGTGCTCTTCATTAGCGTTCAGCTCAGCCTTCCAACGAGTGTTTTTGCCAATAAGAAAATGGAGATTTACGAGTAATGGTGCGTAAACTGGCTGCCATTTGTCCTCTCTCTCTGCCGTTTGGAGAGCGACACGACCACATCACATAGCATGGAGCTGTTGAGGAGAAGGCGAGACTTCCATTCCAGTCAATTTGATATATTAAACAATTATTGAATATGCCACCAAATAAAAGTCTCTGACAAACAGGCCTGTGTAAATCTTTTGGGCCGCTCTGTTAAATTATGCATGGCTTCATGAATTATTCAGCGAGTTATGAGAATAAATAAATAAATAAATAAAGTGTCGAAACGATCAGAAATGAAAACAAATATGTTCTCGTCACCGCTTTGGCTGATCCCATTGTTTTGGTGACGAGAAACTCTAACGCTGTTCTGGAAATCTAAATGGGGGAGTCGATACAAATCCACTTGGCCGTCAGTCACGGCTACATTTGAGGCTTATTTTGATGATCACATTATGAGCCTTTCTGAAGGTTTGATGGATTGTGAGCTGCTTAGCTGATGTAGAGTAATAATTTGATTGACAATTGGGGAGACGGATGTCGGTGTGAGACACACACACACACCATACTAAACTACTCAATACAATGTAATCAATGGAAGCTGGAGATTTTCAAAAGCGGGAAAGCATGAATGTCACAATGGCAAACTATATAGTATTTTTCTGATACTTTCTGCTACTCTTTCACGTCACATTTTCACTTTTTTTTTACTAAATTTTCACATCAGCTGATTTGCTCTTGACTTTAAGTGTTAAACAGAGTATGTTAAGACTGTTTCTACACAAAACACTCATGGTGTGAGATATGGTGTGAGATACAGACATAGTTTTTCCAAAAATGAAGATATGCTGTTAATTTACTCACCCCCAGGTATATATTTGGTTTCCCATCAAAATAATTATTTTAATTTTTTAACACAGACTCAGAATAAAAATCACTCGCATTGCAACAATATAGTTCACGATTAAATGCATAATTTGATGAGTGACAATGTAATGTTTTAAATAAGATATAATCTTTGTGCTAAATTGATATTGTAATGCTTCAAAAAGTAATATTTACAGTTAAAAAATGCTTTCATTTTTACACTTTTTTGGAAAATCTATGATTTATAGTAATTTTTTTTAAACTACTGACAACATTTCTTGCCCATTGAAACACTACATTTTAATTACTCTAAATGACAACAATGATTTAAATCAGTTTGTATACAACAGCATTGCCAAAAAAAACAGCAATACGTTACCTGTGTGAATTTATTTGATTTCCCCTTTATGACAAAAATCATAAGAACATTATATAAATATCATGTTCCTTGACTATTTTTGTACATTTTCTATTGTAAAAACATTAAATAAGATTTCCTTTATTGTAATATGCATTGCTGAAAGCTTAATTTTGACAACTTTATAGGCAGTGTTGGGGTAATAATATTACTTTTCTAAGTAACAAGTAATTATTTTTTAAATGTATTTCATTAGCTTTTAAAATATAAATTGAATTAAAATGAAAGTAGTCTCAATAAATCATGCATTCAATGAAAGAACGTGTTCTTATTTTGAACGCATCAAAGAAAAGGAAAATAGGGATTGTTTCAATGGACAGTGATTTTATATAAGACAAATAGTACAAAAGTAGCAAACTCATTGCATTCAACTTTCAATAATCTGTACAGTATATATGGCATGTATAGCTCTGGGGTCAGGAAGTTCTCAGATAACATTATCCTAACATATTTGTTTATGTGTAAATGTGTAAAATAGTTTAAAGGTAAATGAAGAGCTCCTCTATTAAAAAAAAGAAAGTTCTGAAAGAGATCAAGACTTAGCCAGGTAATAAAAAGTAACGCAAATGCAACGCAAAAGCAACATAACACATTACTTACTAAAAAAGTAACCAAGTATTGCAACGTGCTACTTTTTTGGGGAGTAACTAAACATTGTAATGCATTACTTTCAAACAGTACAGGTGATTTTCTCAATATTTAGATTTTAATGAACCTCCAGATTCCAGATGTCCAAATAGTTGTATCTCAGCCTCTCCTCTCAGGATCTCCTATCCTAACAAACCATATATCAAGGTAGAGTCTAATTATTCAGCTTGATGTTGAAGAAATAAAGATACGAAAACACTACCTTTCAAAAAGTTAATATGTATCGATTAGGCACTAATTTGCACCCTCTTACATGCAAATGTGTACCTTTTAAATGAGTACTGCCCGAGTGCCAGTTTCGTAGCTTTATTTCTAAGAGTGTATAAAACTCAATTCATTATAAAAAAAGTAATAAACGGGATCGGGATAGGGCATCACGGTGGCACAGTGGTCACTGGTTCAAGCCCCGACTGGTCCAGTGGGCATTTCTGTGTGGAGTTTGCATGTTCTCCCGTGTAGGCGTAGGTTTCCTCCGGGTGCTCTGGTTTCTCCCACAGTCCAAAGACATGCACTATAGGTGTATACTATAGGTGCCGTAGTGTATGTGTATGAATGTAATAGTGTATGGGTGTTTCCCAGTGTTGGGTTGCAACTGGAAGGGCATACGCTGTGTAAAACATTTGCTGGATAAGTTGGCGGTTCATTCCGCTGTCGTGACCCCTGATTAATAAAGTGACTAAGCCGAAAAGAAAATGAATGAATGATTGAACAATCGGGATAATCGTGCTTGCACCAGCCTCTGTGTTTTCTCCTTGTACGTTTAAAGTCGAGATGAAATCCTAATACATTCATGTCTTGTCCTTCGAATCAGTCTTCTCTTTGATGTATCACATTGCCTGAATCTTTCACCTTCCATTGTTGCCTTTTCATCATTTTTTAAAACTTTTTTTATATATATATTGTCTCTCTCTTTCTCTCTCTCTCTCTCTCTCTCTCTCTCTCTCTCTCTCTCTCTGTACTTTTCAAAGCTTAATGCTGCTCCCGAGGGACTGTTTTCCAGCGAAAGACGGATTGTTGAAACATTTGTTACCCGACTAAAGTCTCTTTTCTTCTCCCACTGGTAATGTTCAATTGCGGCGTGATCAGGCGGGCACCCGGGGCCATCCAACTGGGGCCGTGAAACGCTGCAAGGATTGCAGTTTCCCTGTTCTCGTCTTGTGCTCTAAATCACCTCACCTACACTCAAATCCGCTATTAGCGCTGTAAACGAATACAGTCTCCGTTCAGCCCTGAGACGATTATGGTTAAAGGCCTGGCGTTAAATTTTATTTCATCACCGGCACGGCTATTTCCAAAAGTCTCGCATCAACATTTACTCGATACACTTGAGTAATTGCTCGGTCTGGCGTTCACCTCCACATGTGCGCGGAGACTAAACTCTTTGCCAGGAGCTAAAAATGGGGAGACCTTTACACTAAATGTGATGACTGACTCTCTGAGGACTGCTGGAGTTTTATAACAAATCTTTTAAGTGAACGAACCGTCGTAAAAGCATGAGAATGAGTTGATGGCTCTTTCATGCATTCTGTAGCGTAAGGGAAATAATTCAATGCATGAGCTTACTGAACAAAACCAATAAATGATGCTTTGTTGACCAGCTGAAGTGACTAGAGGGGAATTAATAGATATGTCTTTCACAGGAACTCTTTGTAAACAACTCAGGAGAGTCTGTTGACTGATTGGTAAAAACAACATAGGCTCATTTTGAAAACGTAGCCCTATATACATTTCTGGAGATTGCGAATTACGTAGCCAGAAGTGCATACAGTATGGCTGCATTTCATCTTTAGAATGAACACTACAGGGCGGTATGACCGGGTTCATTTTCATGCTTACCAGATGACCGCTTACGTCCAGATGGATGGCTTTCCTTACTGTTACCAGTTTGTCCAGTGGAGAGGAGTTGACTGGATGGGTCAATCAGGGCTTTTGAAAACATTATTGGTTGGGTTTAGGGAAGGAGGAGGGTAGGTCAGTCGATCACTTAGTAAGTCAGTCAGTCAGCGGCCTCTGGCACGAAAGGCACTTGCGAGGGAAATTTGAGATGTCGAAAAAAGTACACAGTGGCCTCTGGCGGATTCACGAAAACAAAAAGTGCAAAAAACAAAATAAAACAGAAATGTATATAGGGCTATGTTTTCAAAATGAGCCTGGGTTGGATGAAAAGTAACTCTATTTGAATGCTCAAAAATCAGATTCCAATGTATCCATTGTTGTAACAACTCTAAACAACTTTCAGTATACAAATCAGTAAGCAAATTGAAATTGAAACCAAACATTTACAGTAAGTAACTACTGTAGGATGATTCAAACATCAGTCAGCACGGAAAAAAAAAAATATTGATTGGATTTACTTTATTGCTTAACGAGTCTTTGAATCTGAGCAATTCTGTTCAGCATGATTCATTTAAATCAGATAAATCAAATTGAATCAAATAATGACCAACAAAAAAGCCTCTTTGAATAGGAATAATTTGTTTTCAGCAAATTCAATTCAGCCAAATGTACTCTGTATACTCACTGGTCATTATTTACTTGTGTAATGACTAACAGAAAGGAATTCCTGAAGGAATGAATAAAAAATATATATATAATTCTCAGAAAACTAAATTCACAATATAAAATTTTGTCAAATTAATCAAAATCTCTAATATTAGTTTTGTGGACATACTACCTAGTCACTTGTGGTGGCTACTTAATAAATCTTTGACAAATTGAATGGTCTAAATGAATGAATTTGTAATGATTCCTAAACGTCTCAAATCCCAATCTTTAGTTTCTGTGCACACCAACAAAAATGCGTTTCAAAATAAATCAAATCACAAACAATTATTTTTAGCAAAGTGATTCAAATGACTCATTTCAGTCAGATGAATTGAAATCTCCACATTTAGTCTAGGTGAACTTACAATAAGAGTTTGTTTCAAATGAACCAGATGAATCAAAATCTGTGTTATAAGAGTTGCTGTCATATGAGAAAATGATAATAATGATGTACACTTTATTAAATTGGAAGGAATTTACTTGTTATAATCTGTTTACTGATAATTGTTTAGATTTGTTGTATAGATTCATTCACACAGATTTATTCTGTTGGTATTACCAGTGTTGGGGGGTAGTGCATTATAAGTAATGCACAATATGTAATAATATTACTTTTCTAAAGTACCAAGTAATGCATTACTTTAAAAAAATAAGTCATATTATTTGAGCTACTTTTTAAAAAAAGTAATGCAAGTTACTTTTTACCTTGCTTAATTGGCTTTAAAAAACCTATTGTGGAATAAAAATGACCTTAGTCAGGTTGAATCACACACTCAATGAGAGAGCATGTTGCAAGGGAACAGACAGTCGACTCGCACTCATCATCATCATCATGTCTCTTTTTTCACATCAGATGAGTTAGTGTACTGTTCTAGTAACTGAATAATTCAGAATATTGGTTTATATAGAGTCAGAGGGGGTATCCGGTATGTTAAAAAGTAAGTAATTAAGTACTTACTAAAGACGCAAACTGTTTCACGACAACTCAGTTCAATTTAATGAACTTGTTCGACTAGTTCACTTAGAACACAGGTGTCATATCCAGTTCCTGGAGGGCCGCAGCTCTGTTTAGTTCCAGCCCCGCTTCAACATACTTACCTGTAGTCTTCAAACAAGCCTGAAGCACTCAATAGGGTATATGCGGAGCTAGTGTTTCTTCCCATACTGATAAACTTCCGGTGAACGGTTAATGTGAATTTTTTCCATTTTATACGGTTCTTTTTACAGCATTGATGTTGTAATGTAATTAAAATACAATCAGTTAAATAAACTTTGCATTCATTTAGTTGCCCAAGCGTAAAACGAGACAAAAAGCAGTTTACTCGCACACACCCATCAGAATTAGCAGGCTAGCGCAGAAACTCCATTGAATATACTGGGGTAAAATAAATGTTCATATTTTAAAGACATGGCGGGGAAACATGTAATTGAATGCAGTGCTTCTTGTACAATCTGAGACCCACTTTATATCGGATATCAATCAGGCAGTGGAGATCGCTGATTTTTCTTAAACGCTCCGATTTTGCAATGGCATACAATTAACCGGAAGAGCTTAACCCAGGTTACTGACAAATTAAAAGTCCTTTAGCATACTTCGGCATATACCCTATAAGTTTGATCAGGTGTGTTTAATTAGGATTGAATATAAACTGTGCAGAGCTGTGGCCCTCCAGGAACTGTATTTGACACCTGTGACTTAGAAGATCTGGTTAAAAATTCATTTGTGAATTGCCCGTCATCACTACAGACACTCAGAAAAAGAAACAATGGCAGGCCGGAGTATTACATTTTTGCAATGGATACTTGTTATTTTGAACTCATTGAAGAAAAGAAGAGGATAGTCGCTGAGTGGAGATTATGTGTAAGTAAAACTTTTGACAACTGCAAGAAACATGACATTGAAAAAAAACAAGCAAAACAAAACTGGATGCAAAGCACTATACCTGCACCCCAACTCCAGCTAAACAACAAATGATTGACATCCGTTCACATTCTCCAGGTAAAACAATTCATTCGACCAAAAAAAAAAAATGGTTATTGCTTTTATAGTTGAGGAGATGCAGCCACTGTCTACTGTATAGAAGCAACTCAATACTGTTACTTTCAAATGTAACTTTCCCCAACACTGGGTATGATAATAGCGAAGCGCAACCAAGTGGTTTGAAAATTAATTAATCTGACTGATTTTAATCTTTTGAATCTTTGTTTTTAGATTTGTTCACCAATAAAACTTCATTGGTACCAGATTTAGCCTGTTAATCCACAAAACTGACTTAACTGAATCGTTTTAGGGGCAGCACAATGGCTTAGTGGCTAGCATTGTTGCCTCACAGCAAGACGTTTGCTGGTTCGAGTCCCAGCTAAGCCAATTGGCATTTCTGTGTGGAGTTTGCATGTTCTCTCTGTGTTGGCGTGGGTTTCCTTTGTGTGTTCCGGTTTCCCCCACAGTCCAAACACACGCAGTATAGGGGAACTAAATAAACTGAATTGTCTGTAGTGTTTGTGTGTGAATGCGAGTGTGTATGGGTGTTTCCCAATACTGGGTTGTGGCTTGAAGGCCAGCCGCTGTTTAAAACATATTCTGGAATAGCTGGCGGTTCATTCTACTGTGATGAACCCTGATGAATAAAGGGACTAAGCTGAAGGAAAATTAATGAATGAATCGTTTCGGTGAAAAAAACTTTCATAAAGATTCATTTGTCGCATGATTCAAAACGACTCTCTGTGGTCATGCCGTACATCACTTCCTAGCATAATGACCAACAGTTCTTGTCAAATTAATCGATTTGAACTGTTCTTTTCAGCCGGCAGTTTCAAATTAGCACAGATGAATCAAAATGCCCATCACTAGTCTCTTTAGACTTAACCCCCCCCCCCCCCCCCCCCCCCCCCAAAAAAAAGCGAGGAGAGAGACTTTTTTTGTTCGCCTAGGTGTTGAATGGAATGGACGTGGTGAACACAGTCCAACGGTGTTTTACATATAGATTGAATTAGAGAAAAGTTCTGCCCTTCATTAATGTCCTTTATGCTAATACCGGCAACACATGTTCAGCAAAGTGTGTGTGTGTGTGTGTGTGTGTGAGCCAAATCGTGAGTGTGTGTCGCGCTCCAGACACACAGGCAGCGAGAGGCTTAACAAAAAAACACTGACGGCAATAGGAGAGAATGATAACAACTGTAGAGAGGCCGCAAGAGCAAACAGGTGTGAACAAAAGACAGAAAAGGCAGCTGTGTGTGAAAGACAGACACAGTTAAAGACATGGAGTAAACCTCGAGGGAATGAAAGAACAGAGGAGGACAATAGCAGGCTCTTCTCAGAAGGACGGACAGCTCTGAACAAAGAGCAAAGCTGAGAGAAACTATGATCATGTGTCTTAAAGGGAGAGTTCAGGCAAAAATGAGAATTCTGTCATCCTCGTCTCGGGTTTGACTTCAGAAATTCACCCTTCGTGTTGGAGTGTGGAAAAAACCATGCAGAATTGGATGGGATGATTTTTTTTTCTGTTTTGTTTTTGGATGAACTGCTTATTTTTGTTGTTGTTTTTTTAGGGGGTTGCTGAAGAGTAATGCTGAATTCCATACACTGAAACACTTTTTTGTGTGAGATAACAGTTTTAGGGAGATAACAGTCAGGTTATGAGAAAAATAAGAGAGGCCAAGAAGAATGTAGATTTTCTTTTGTTAAAAGAAAAAAGCCTACAGCTAGTACATTGAAAATTCATTGATGTCAGTATAAAATTGTAAATAAAAATAGGAATGAGAGAAAACAGGAGAATCTGTGAATCAGGGGTCCGTTCTTCATACTGTGGATTACTCAATTAGCTGGATTTGGTTATTGACGATTTGACACGATCCAGGATCATTTCGTTCTTCAAAACTCATCCGAGAGTTGTTGTCATAGCAACCGTTCTGGTAGCTCAAACCTGCTAGGGAGCAGGCTTATTTCATAAACAGGATTAGATCGGGCCATTTCAAGCAATAGTGATACTGAAAGTAATGTACCGAATGCTGATGTTTTCTTAAAGTAATAACCTATAGGTTATATACGCTTGGGAAAATAGTAAAATATATAATAAATATAATAAAATATATATATATATATATATATATATATATATATATATATATATATATATATATATATATATATATATACATTATCATTTATAATAATTAATATTATTTAATATTAAATAATTAAAAATAATTATGTTAATATACAGTTGAAGTCAGAATTATTAGCCCTCCTTTGAATTTTTTTTCTTTTTTAAATATTTCCCAAATTACGTTTTACAGAGGACATTTTCACAGTATGTCTGATAATATTAATTTTTTTTCTTCTGGAGAAAGTCTTATTTGTTTTATTTTGGCTAGAATAAAAAAAGTTTTAAATTAAAAAAAAAAACATTTTCAGGTCAAAATTATTAGCCCCTTTAAGCTATATATTTTTTCAATAGTCTACAGAAGAAACCATCATTATACAATAACTTGCCTAATTACCCTAACATGCCTAATTAACGTAATTAACCCAGTTAAGCCTTTAAATGTCACTTTAAGCTGTATAGAAGTGTCTTGAAAATATCTAGTCGAAATATTATTTACTGTCATCATGACAAAGATAAAATAAATCAGCTATTAGAAATGAGTTATTAAAACTATTATGTTTAGAAATGTGTTGAATAAATCTTCTCTCTGTTAAACAGAAATTGGGGAATAAAAATAAACAGGGGAGCTAATAATTAATGGGGGCTAATAATTCTGACTTCAACTGTACATATAAGTAAAAAAAAAAATAAATAAATAAAACTTATGCAATCTGCACTCCGAAATGAAAGTACAAAAATGGGGTGGTTCTCCCCAAGCGGGGTTCAAAGAGAACATTTATTAATATGGACTTTTTAGATACAAACATACTATTTTAAGGTACCAACCCAGCTTTAGTACAATTTCTGTATGATAAAAGACATGCTCCATATTCGACAGTTTTTTGTTTGTTTGTTTGGTTTTTATAAAGGAATATTAATTTATGCAGTCAAGCACATGTTTTGACAGCTAATATGACAAAACAAACCGTTAACTACGAATTTTATGTAATTTTGCTTACATGGATAATTGAATATTAATCAGATGAGTCTGTGCCATCAGCTAATCGTTGCATTGCTGATCATGATGTCGAGGATCGATAGATCTGTCCTTCACAACACACGCAGCGATCTCAGATCAGTTCATCCAGACATTTTAATCTGATTTGCGAACTTGTTTAAAGAACCAAATTAGCCAGAGATCACTTTTTCAAAATCAAAAGATTCAGGATCTGCACAATCATCTTAGATCATTTAAGTGCGGTACAAAGAAGTGACCCCAGGTTTCAGTTCAGTTTGTATTCACTGACTATATTCAAATTAAACAATACATTATAGAATTTACACACACACACACACACACACACCATAAATAAAATAATTTTATACATGTTTAATTTTAAACGTGTGTGTGTGTGTGTGTGTGTGTGTGTGTGTGTGTGTGTCTGTGTGTAAATCTCTTATGCTTACCAATTTTGCAATTATTTGATAAAAACAACATTAAAATATTAGTATTGTAATTTTAAAAGGGCAAAAACTAATTTTAAATGCTGTAATTATTATTATTATTTAATTTTTTGTTGTACTAACAATAGCTAATAATAATATTAATATTAATAATAATAATAATAATAATAATAATAATAATAATAATAATAATATTTTTATTATTATTATTATTATTATTATTATTATTATTAGTAGTAGTAGTAGTAGTAGTATTTTGTAATAATAATAATAATAATAATAATAATAATACTAGTTGTTGTTGTAGTAGTAGTAGTAGTAGTAGTAGTAATAATAGTAATAATAATAATAATAATAATAATAATTATTATTATTATTATTATTATTATTATTATTATTATTATTATTATTATTATTATTATTATTATACTAATGCAACCAAAGTGCCTACATTGTTGTTTGTCTATTTGTTTGTTTGTTTGCTTGTTTGTATTGCAACTTCAATACGCTTATTTCACGCGACCGCTATTTTAGAACACGAAAGCGAGGCTGCGGTGGGAAGAAAGCCGGAAGTATAGGATCAGCACTGTAAACATTGCAACAACATGCTGTGTACTACAAACCTCCAGCTGTTGCTGTGACTTCAAAATGCAGAAATGGTGTAAACATCACTTTGATATCATTCCGTTCAGTTTCATTTAAACAATTAAAAGCATATTAGGCGTCAAACAACATCACAATCTCTTTAAGAGTGATACACTTAAGCGTCCTCTTAGACTTCAGTACAGGACAGCAGGTAAACACCGTGGGAACGCTTCCCTGCTTCAGCCTATGTAAGCTGGTGAGTGATAAAACACTGCAGTCCTCTGTAGCACATCTTCGTGTTGTCTTTAACAGTGTTGTCCCGGAACTGAAGTTTTAAAAACGTCAATTTGCCGCTAACATTTACGCGCCGATGAGCGCGCTCATAAACACCGCTGATTTGCCGTAGTATTCACCAGTGCTCAACAGAATGACTGTGAAGGTTATCAGGCTTCCTGCTCTTCATAGATTGAAAACACACATAGATGGATATTGGAGCGTTTTAAAGCCGTGAAGATCAGTCGGATTTATCAGCGGATCGCTCGTCTGTGTTTGCACTCAGTAAACAGCAGTGAGGCGAACTGATGACCTGGCTTCACAGCAAATCAGAGTGATTTCTGTTGAGCACGTGAACACAATGGCCAATCAGCGCTGTTTAAGAACTCCATGAACAGTGTCCTAAATGTTAACGAGAAATTGGCGTTTTTTTATATTTCATTACGGAAATTTTGTATCGTGACTAGTCTAATATAGTTAAAGACTCAGTTCATTAACTTGAGTTTGATGAATGGCATCTAAAATGTGTGTTTGGGAAAGAAAATGTTAGCTAAGTAGTGCCATTTCCCTTAACTTAGCTGAAAATGAGGTAAAATATCCTTTTTTATTTTCACTATTCATTCAGAACGGACCTTAGGGTCACTCGGAAGGCGCTGAAATCATAAATTTGTGTCACTTTCTCTTCGCTGATAAGATATACAGCCAGGTACACAACATTCCTGTGTGACTCAGTCTATGCACCGCAGCCTTGATTTCGCTGTTAATAATGGCGGCCGCGTGAAATCAGTCTATAAAACATGCCAAAATATTAGTGCAATAAAGTCACGCACAAAACCACAGCATTGTCATTTAAAGTAACGGTGCAGTCTTATCAATTATTAAAAGACAATTAATTTGTATTTTACACCTTTTGACTGTTTATACTACTTCAAATGATTCTTGTACTTAAAACTACTGTCACACTGAATGACACTCACTCACTGTACCACGTGAAGCTCCTCTATTAAACCTATAGCTAGATCTCAGGCATTGCAGAGATAATGCTTACAATCTATTTCCAGCAGGTTGGATTGTGCAGAGCAGAATTAGTAATGGTATCATGGTTCACAGGGTCTTGCCGGAGCACGGGTGTAGGATTACAAGCAGGGGTCAAAGCAGCCTAACCTTGGCCTCAGTCCACAGCTAATGCAAAGCACATCGCATCCAACAATACATATTTGAGTGTGTTCCCTCCAAAAACCTACAGCTAATTATATCCCTCCATTACTGTAATGTTAATGTTTGTGCCACGCATATGCATTCAAGAGACCAGACCTAACCTGTCTCTTCCTCTGCTTTCTCCATAAGCGCTGTCTCATCTCTGGCCAAGCTTTTAATGAATATCTCCAAGGAGCTTCAGTCAGGGATGACACATAGGGCATAAGCAGATGTTGGCATTTGTTAGCAGTCATATCCCCACACTCAGGTCCAATTATGTCAACATAAAGACTGAATCTGAGACACCATAATCTCTTGTACAATTCCATGGCCACACAGAGATCATTGCATGCAATAAACACTTATTGTAGAGTTACAGTTCTGGATACTGTGTATTTCACTGCACAATACAGATGGATTACCATTTCAGAGAAAATATTTAGGACTAAATATTCTAGCGATATGAATAAAAAAAATTATGCTGAAGATTATTTATATAAATTCAAATATTTTGCCAAGCTCTCCTGTGAAATTTTAATTCTTTTTCAAATTATTTTGCCAAGTGCTAGTTAACAGAGAGAATAAATTTCAACACTGTAGCCAGGACATTAAAATAAAATAAAATAAAATAAAGATTTAATTCAACTCAATTCAATCAAAAATGAAATAAAAATAAATTAAAAATTAAATTAAATTAAAATAAATTAAAATAAAAAATCTATAAAATATAAATTAAATATCAATAAAAAAATAATAAAATTAAATTAAATTAAAATTTATTTAAAAATGAAATGAAAAAAAACAATACATTAAAATTAAATAAAAGTAAATAAATAAATAAAATAAAATGATGAAAATATAAAATAAAATAAAATAATAACTTAGAATTAAATACAATTAAATATTAAATAAAAAAATAAATATAAATTAAATTAAATAATAAAATTAAATAAAAATAAATAAAAATAAATAACATTTATGAAATAAAATGAAATAATAAAATAAAATAAAATAAAATAAAATAAAATAAAATAAAATAAAATATAAATCTTAAGGGGACTAATAATATTGATCTGATATTATATTGACATTAAAAAGTCAGATTTTTTTTATTTAATTAAATGTATTATGCATTTACACAAATTAATTAATTAATTAAACAAAATCTAAATAGTAATAGCAATAATAATAGAAGTATTAATAATAAAAATAAAACATTTTAAAATAACAACAACAACAACAACAACAACAACAACAATGAATATTGTAAATAAAAAAAAATATTTCCTAATAAAAATATGAGATAATTTAACAATTTTCATAATGCATGATTTAGATTGGCTCACTTTTGACTGGCTCAAAAGTTAAACTTTTTTAAAATAGTAACAACAACAACAACAATAATAATAATAATAATAATAATAATAATAATAATAATAATACAATGAATATTATTATTAATAATAATAATAATAATAATAATAATAATAATAATAATAATAATAATAATAATAATAATGTGATCTCTCATAACATTGCTTGATTTTTGCAGTCAGGCTGACTGTCTGAAATCGGTCAAAACAAAATGAATTACACATAACAAACAATAATAATATAAAATAATAATACCAAAAGGGTTTTCTCTTAGAAGATTTCCCATACAACAACAACAGAAGCATTCTTTTCTGCTTCCCTATTATCACTAATTTATTTCTTCAAGTATTTATGCACTTGTATCTAAGTAGGCCAACTACCAGCTGCAAAAGTGAACAGACCGAGTGTAGAATGATGTTTTCGGTGTTGAACAGACTGTAGAAACACTTTTTTTTTTTTTAACATGTCAAGCGACAGGGCCAAAGCAGCCATGCCTGACTGCTGTGTGTGGCATCACTCTGGCAGGACCAACACCACAGCTGCTGATTTATGCTGTTAATTGACTGAACTAAATTAGTGGTTAAAACATTTGACTAGAACTGCGCACTGATATCTATAATTAACGTCGTTCTGTTTCAAAATGACATGAAGTGTGCTTCTGTGCATGTTTACTTGTGTGATTTCATAAATGTTTAATATAACATTCACATTTTACACACAGAAATGTGTTTTCAAAAATACAAACATATTAAAGGAGCAGGACTGGGTAAACTTTTAAATTGTATGTACGTAATACATGCGTTTAACAGTAATCTGTAATGTATTTTATGAGATTACTCAGGTTTAGCAACTTAATCAAGCATTTTAAGCTTTGTAGCACAAAATTAATAGGATTCTTTTTTTTTTCATGAAGCACTAAAAGATTCAAAGAGAATCTGAAAATGCCAAACATATTATAAAATTAGCCAAGTAGAGTAATACAAAAGATTTATCGAATGCACCAAACTTTAAGTGAATACTTAAATTATTCACTGATAATCTTCTCTATGGAAGAGCGAATGAAACAAAAAATCACTGAGTCAAAATTGATAGTGAAGCATTTGGTACAGAAGAATCAGAGAGTCAAAATTGACACAAAAATGATATTATTATTATGATATTATTATTATTATGATATATATTGACAGAATATACCCTAACCCTAAGTCAATTTTACAGAAGGGATTGGCACAGATGAATCTCTGAGTCAAAATTCACAGGGAAGAGATCAGCACAAAATTACAGTATTACTAAGTCTATTTTACAGAAGAGATTGGCACAGATGAATCTCTGAGTCAAAATTGACAGGGAAGAGAATGGCACAAAATAATTGCTCAGTCAAAATCGACAGGGAAGAATTTTACAGAAGAGATTGGCACAAAAGAATCAATGAGTCAAAACAGACAGAGAAGAGATCGGCACAACAGAATCATGGATTCAACATTTACAAGGATTCACCGAGTCATTGTTGACAGTGAAGAACTTTGCACAAAAGAATAGCGGAGACAAAATTTACAGAGAAGAGATCGGCACAAAAGAAACATGGATTCAAAATTTGAAGGGATTCGGTGAGTCAATATCGACAGTGAAAAGATTTGCACAAAAGAATCACAGAGTCAAAATTTACAAGATATAGATCGGTTCAAAATAATCGCTGAGTCAATATTGACAGAAGAGACTGTTAGAAAAGAGTTATTGAGTCAAATTGATGGAGAAGAGGTTGACACAAAAGTATCTCTGAGTCAAAATAAACAGGAAAGTGTTCAGCACAAAAAAAATTGTTGAATCAAAATTGATGGAAGAGATCGGCACAAAAGAATCATGGCATCAAGATTTACAAGGATTCACCGAGTCATTGTTGACAGTGAAGAACTTTGCACAAAAGAATGGAGGAGTCAAATTTTACAGGGAAGAGATCGGCACAAAAGAAACATGGATTCAAAATTTACAGGGAATCAGTGAGTCAATATCTACAGTGAAAAGATTTGCACAAAAGAATCACAGAGTCAACATTTACAAGGAAGTCAATATTGACA
The DNA here is from genome assembly GCA_903798195.1 of Danio kyathit. Lineage (NCBI taxonomy): Eukaryota > Metazoa > Chordata > Actinopteri > Cypriniformes > Danionidae > Danio > Danio kyathit. Next base: position 42,859,239 of record LR812530.1, read on the forward strand.
GAAGAGATTGTCACAAAAGAGTCATTGAGTCAAAATTGACAGGGAAGTGATTGGCACAAATGAAATTGCAGATTCACAGTTCTATAGCGATGCAGGGAAACACATAGATCTATTCCGTTTGTGAATCAAAAAGTAAGACAAACTTAAAGAATCATCTGTTTACGAATCATGAACTCTTACTATCATGGCAACATTTCGAGTTCACAGAGATCGGAGCTATATCATAATATTAATCCCAAAAATGTCAATATAATTATTAATAAACACTTGTTTATGAATTAAAAATAAACACTAGTAGTAGTATTTAATGATTAAGAAATAAACACTAGTAGTAGTTTAATTTAGTTTTGTTGTGTTTCTCTAGAGCAACTTCATTCATGTATCCACTAGCCATTCTAAAACTATATACATTATGTATATATACTTTATATAACTATGTGGACACGTTCGAGTCTGGAAGTGTGTTATCAATTATTTATTTATTTATTTCCCCCAAGTCACTATTCTGTTGTAGCATTATGGGCCCACTGGGGTCAAGTCAGTAATTGATTGGAGCAGGGCCAAGGCAATGCTAAGTTAAGCTTTCCTTCAAAGTCATGAAGTGACCTCTGCTAAGTTGGCCACTTCTGAAATTCCAATAAGTAGCTCTTTGAAATGCTTTGAGGATGTGACCTTGTCCACCTAGAAACCACAAAACTGCTGTGAAGAGCCTGTCACAGCCTTAAAGGGACAGTTCAAACAAGAGTGATACAATTTAAAGGGATAGTTCACCCCCAAAATTGAAAAATGTGTACAATTTAATGATTATGTCTGTCTAAAAGCATCCTTTAGCAGTGATAAAATATGATATAAAATATGACGCAGTGGCGCAGTAGGTAGTGCTGTCGCCTCACAGAAAGAAGGTCGCTGGTTCGAGCCTTGGCTGGGTCAGTTGGCATTTCTGTGGCATCCACACACACTCATTCACACTCATACACTACGGACAATTTAGCCTACCCAATTCACCTGTACCGCATGTCTTTGGACTGTGGGGGAAACCGGAGCACCCGGAGGAAACAACCCACGCGAACGCAGGGAGAACATGCAAACTCCACACAGAAACGCCAACTGAACCAGCTGAGGCTCGAACCAGCAAACTTCTTGCTGTGAGGCGACAGCACTACCTACTGCGCCACCGCGTCGTCCCAAGATACAATACAATATAATATAATACAATAAAATATAATACAATACGATACGATACAATATAATATAATATAATATAATATAATACATTACGATATGATACAATATAATATAATATAATATAATATATTACAATATAATATAATACGATACAATACATTACGATATAATATAATATAATATAAAATATTATAATATAATATAATATAATATAATATAATATAATATAATATAATATAATATAATATAATATAATATAATATAAAATAATATAATATAATATAATATAAAATAATATAAAATAATATAATATAATATAATATAATATAATATAATATAATATAATATAATATAATATAATATAATATAATATAATATAATATAATATAATATATTATAATATAATATAATATAATATAATATAATATATTATAATATAATATAATATAAATAATATAAAATAATATAATATAATATAATATAAAATAATATAATATAATATAAAATAATATAATATAATATAATATATATAATATAATATAATATAAAATAAAATAATATAATATAATATAATATAATATAATATAATATAAAATAATATAATATAATATAATATAATATAATATAATATAAAATAATATAATATAATATAATATAATATAATATAATATAATATAATATAATATAATTATATATAATATAATATATAAAATAATATAAAATAATATAATATAATATAATATAAAATAATATAATATAATATAATATAATATAATATAATATAATATAAAATAATATAATATAATATAATATAATATAATATAATATAATATAATATAATATAATATAATATAATATAATATAATATAATATAATATAATATAATATAATATAAATGACAATTCAATCTTGCATTGTTTAAGTAAAGACGACTAAAACTAAAACTCATTTTTTGAGCAAACAGCAATTTTAGGGCAGAAGGCAAGCTCAAACAAGCTAAACAAACATAAAATCCATTGGTTAACAGACACATGTCACCGATTTCATCACCATGGCGAACAAATTAAGTGTCTGTCATCACACGTCCTACCAATTTGTAGCATATTACATTCTGATTAGGCACGGCCTGTGTTCAGCTAGTTCTCTTTTCATTTTTTCCCAGTGCAATGATACTTTCAGAGTCAATGCACACAGTTTTATTTTGAAATGGATTCCAAAAAATGTCTGAAATATGTCACAGTTTCTTCTGAGCAGATGATGGTCTCTTTGAAGTGCTTAACGAAGCCTCGAATGCCTTGTGAAAGCTTTTAGAAGTAGCAACAATAGTGTCTGATTGATGTTTTATTTGTCCTATATTTCTAGCACAGATGAACGCATCTAGAGAGAGAGAGAGAGAGAGAGAGAGATATTCACCAAATGAAACATTATTTTGGCAGACTTATTGTAGTCTAATAAAACCTTTTAATTAGACCTGTTTCATCAGACAACCTTCAAAATGATGAATCTACGTAGTTTGCACACGTTCAAAAATTCATATTGAGTCATTAATAGATTCCTCGACTTGGCTTCGGTGCTCTAGTTGCAAATGGCGTTTAACCTGAGAGAAACATTAAATGAGATTGTGATTATGAATTATGATTATTGCCTGCCATATGGCTGAAAACAAACCAAATGAATTAGCATATTAGTCAATAGGACTTTTAAATACAATAACTGACTTATGGAAACCAATTTGGTGTAAATTAATAGAATACATTACTTTAGTTAATAGACTTGATTGATTCTGTATTGTTTTAAGAAGCTGTAAGTATCTGCATCATTTATGGTTTTAGAGTTTTTGGTTTTTAGAATTTAAGAATAAAGAAAAAAAAGCTGGGTTATTATTTTAACCCAACATTGGGTCAAATTTGGACAACCACTAAATTCATTTTTATATATTATTAAATGCAATATTTAAGACAGCTGTTGGGTTTGTCCATATTCGACACAAGATTTGGTTAAAAACCAACCACATACGCACGCAAACACAAACATATACACGGCCACTTTATTAAGTACACCTTACTAGTATCAAGTTCGACCAACCTTTTACCGTCAGAGCTGCCTTAATCCTTCGTGGCATAGATTCAACAAGGTACTGGAAATATTCTGCAGAGATTTTGCTCCATATTGACATGATAGCATCACGCAGTTGCTGCAGATTTGTCGGCTGCACATCTATGATGCGAATCTCACTTTCCGCCACATCCCAAAGTGCTTTTTTGGGATCTGGTAACTGTGGAGGCCATTTGAGTACAGTGAAGTCATTGTCTTGTTCAAGAAAAGTAGCCATCAGAACACTGTGGTCATAAAAGGGTTGACATGGTCAGCAACAATACTCTGGTAGGCTGTGGTGTTGACACGATACTCAATTGGTACTAATGGGGCCAAAGTGTGCCAAGAAAATATCCCCCACACCATTACACCACCTGCCTGAACCGTTGATACAAGGCAAGATGGATCCATGCTTTCATGTTGTTGATGCCAAATTCTGACCCTACCACCCGAATGTCGCAGCAGAAATCGAGACTCATCAGACCAGGCAACGTTTTTTTTCGTTTTCCTTCTATTGTCCAATTTTGGTGAGCCTGTGTGAATTGTAGCCTCAGTTTCCTGTTCTTAACTGACAGGAGTGGCACCTGGTGTGGTCTTCTGCTGCTGTAGCCCATCCACCTCAAGGTTGGACGTGTTGTGTGTTCAGAGATGCTCTTCTGCATACCTCAGTTGTAACGAGTGGTTATTTGAGCTACTGTTGCCTTTCTATCAGCTCGAACCAGTCTGGCCATTCTCCTCTTACATCAACAAGGCATTTGCGCCCAGAGAACTGCTGCTTACTGGATATTTTCTCTTTTTCAGACCATTCTCTGTAAAGCCTAGAGATGGTTTGCGTGAAAATCCCAGTAGATCAGCAGTTTCTGAAATACTCAAACCAGCCTGTCTGGCACCAACAACCATGCCACATTCAAAGTCACTTACCTCACTTTTCTTCCCCATTCTAATGCTTGGTTTGAACTGCAGCAGATCATCTTGACCATGTCTACATTCCTGAATGCATTGAGTTGCAGCCATGTGATTGGCTGATTAGAAATTTGCATTAACGAGCAGTTGGACAGGTGCACCTAATAAATTGGCCGGTGAATATGTGTATGTGTGTGTGTGTGTGTGTATATATATATATATATATATATATATATATATATATATATATATATATATATATATATATATATATATATATATATATATACTGTGTTGTATTCACACCTTTAATTTTCCTCTCTAAAACAAAATGGCAAATTTTGTCATCTAAATTTATAAAATCAAGTATTTTATTTATAAATATTCTGTTTCATTGTAAATTTAATTTCGGTATAAAGTGAAATGTATTGTGCTTGTCCTCACCAACCACGTTACAACCTTGAAATGAACTGTTTCATTGAGAAAAAAAAAATGCATCCAGACATTCACTCACTTACTCACACACACACACAGACACACAGACACACACACACACACACACACACACACACACACACACACACGGAATATCCTCCCACAATCCCAGCCTCCAAGGCAACTGGAGCCTTGGGGGAAATCGATCCCATTTGAAAGAAGGAATAGATGAAAACACAAAAGAGGAGAGGAAACATCTGTGTCAAAGTGTGAGCCCCTGAACACATCAGGCCAAAGCGGGCCTTCAGACTTCCATCTGTTTTCAGTCACAGACAGAAGCACAGATGCTTCGAGGAGAATCGTCCCATCAAGAGTATCAGGTGACAGAACAGTAGGCTAAAATAAATGACGTTTCTCCTGGTCTCCCCCATTGGGAGGGCATTGGGGCGGACAGGGAAAGTGGTTGTGCCATATGTTTTCACTTTAGAAAGAACGACTGGTCAAATGCCAGCAGAAGACGTGGAGGAAGGTTCAGCCAGTTGGACGAGATGTTTTGCGAGACCGGAGTCCCAAAGAGAGCGAGGTGATGATTAGTGGTTTGTGAAGGTCTGATAACTTCTGTGCAACCTCAGCTGTCGGTGGAGACTCAGCTGATGACAGAAGAAGTTCAGCCTACAGGACTCATAGAATGTCTGTCTGTGAAGAAGTGCGGGCAATTATTGCAAGGAAAGGTCTTATGGCAATGATGAAAAGCTAAATGATCCTTTTATTCTGTTAATAATCTCAAATAAGGCCTCCTGACTAGGCATGGGATGATAAAAGAAAGATATTCGAAGATGCCCTTTTAGGTTGTAAAGAAATCTGTGTTTTTGTCAATGATATATATAAATCTTTCAGCCTGACATGTGCTGTTCCAAAATATTATAAAAGTTTCTTAAAATAAAATATAATGTGTTCGATAGGGAAAAAAAATAGTTGCTAAAAGAACATATTTTAGAGCAGTAATCACAAAACCGTGCAACCATGATATTTTTATCCAAGGTTATCATACCATTACTGTAGAATCTTATACCAGCCGATACCTACTACTGACACAAATGCGATCAAACACAAAAATCACTTTTGCCAAGAGCTAGGATTCATGATGGTTCTTTACAGATTCAGGAAGCCTTGACCTGTGCCTTCAACTGTCTATTCAGATTGTGTAGCATTATTGGAAAGAATTGTACAATGACTGGATAGAAGCAATGAATGAACTGTTTCACAATCAGCATCCAAATAATCTATAAACAGACACTTAATGGTAAGGCACAGCTTGGTTTGGTAAGGTTTACTTTTTTGGGGGCTTTTAACATGCGTTCCATAATTAGAACCAATTTAGGTGAGGTTCCAAGCAAGCTGTATCATTATCAAAATGGGGTAATTATGGTAAAATAATGGGGGTGGTGTCATTACCTGACTCACTAACTGAGAAGTCTGTTAAGAAGCAAAGTCTTAATATTATTGGTGACCCAAGCCATAATCCCCACAAGGAATATGATTCGTTGCCCTCAAAGAGAAGGTATGAGATTCCAGTCTGGAAGTTAAATAGGTATAAATTCTCATTAAATCTATTATCAATAATTTTATTGAATATTAGGAAATATTAGGAGGTTTTATTAGTGTGTGGGGAATGTGTTGTTTTTTTGTATAATGTATTGTCTTGTTTATCCTTAATATTGGATTAGTTACTAAATGTAGTCTGCTCTCTTGATTGCCAAGAAAAAATGTTCTAAATAAAATGTGAGGTATACATACTTCTTATTACGATTAGGCTGAGAGAACTGTCACTACCAGCATTATTTGATTTTCGACATGTGACAAGCTGTTTTTATTCCACCGCAAGAAAAATGGCAGCATTGTGGTCAATAGAAGAGTTCCAGATTTTCCTCTCATGGGACCACAAGACGACCTACAGTAGAATGAAAACAATGATGTCATAACAATAGAGGCGGTGCAACTACTGTATATTGATAATTCTACCCACTTTATGCAGTACTACACTGCAGTATAAAAACCAAACCAACCTGAGCAAAACGAACCATGGTGAACCGTACTGTATCACACAGTATAAAAGCAGCTTTATTTGCACACAATTCAATTCATCTTTATTTCTATAGCGCTTTTACAATGTAGATTGTGTCAAAGCAGCTTAACATAGAAGTTCTAGTAAATTGAAACTGTGTCAGTCCAGTTTTCAGAGTTGAAGTTCAGTTCAGTGTGGTTAAATTTCACCGCTGAATGTACAAACACTGAAGAGCAAATCTATCGATGCGCAGCTCCACAAGTCCCAAACCAAGCAGGTCAGTGGAGACAGTGGCGAGGAACAAACTTCACCAATTGACGAAGGTGAAGGAAAATGAAAAACCTCGAGATAAACCAGGCTCAGTTGGGCATGACCATTTTTCCTCTGGCCAAACTTATATACATAATATCTATGTATAATAATAATAATAATAATAATAATAATAATAATAATAATAATAATAATAATAATAATAATAATAATAATAATATACATAAGCATGTACATAGAGCAGTGGACAGAAACCACTTTAAAATAATTGTAAATATTTTTGATAATGTTGTCAATCTTCCAAATAAAATATAATCAAGTATGTTGATAATTTATTCACAGAAAATGACAGTAGGTTAACAAAATATACCAAGTTTTCAGACCTATTGGGAAATAACTGACTGGTCCATTGAATTATCAGATAAATAAGGCACACTCCACTTCAATAATCGATCCAGGAATTAAAAAAACTGTCTTTATGAGTGTAAAAACAGTATAAATATATCCTATATAAATTAAGGGATATATTAGAGATGTGCATCTCAGAACGGATGCAGATGGGATATGTATCTCGGTGCATAACCAATCATACAATACATTAAAGATCCATATCAAGCAGCTACCAATATGATACGATCCGATCCAATCCGATACTATACGATACAATACAGTGATACAATACAATTCAATTTAACATTTAGTCACCAAAACATTAACTCAACAAGCTTGTTGAACAACACAAATGTACTCAGATTCTGCTTTGGGCTTATTCAGAACTATGTTTGATGAAAAAGCAAAATTAGAAAATAGTCAATTAAAAAATAGCTTCTAAACCATTTAACTGAATTATTACCTATTTTTTCAGTATTCTGCTGTGGCTTTGTTTCAAACTATGTTCAATGGAGCAGCAAAAATAGGAAAAGTAACAGAGAAATCTGTCTCTAAAACATAGTACTTAGTGTTACCTCCCCATTTCGTTAACTGCTATATAAAAAGCGATATCGTTTGCAATTGTTCTTTTAAATGTCACCATGGCTGACCTAATGCCTTTGCATAAATTTCTAAAGAACGAAGTTCATTTAAGTTCATATGCGCAGCCAGTGAATTTATAATGCCGTTTGTAAAGTGCTCACAGCACACACACAACTATAAATTGAGAGTGTGTCTGCAAAGATGGGAAACGGAACAAGTCCCAGTCAGCTCTGGCAGCCTGTCTTCTATTTCCACCCCAGTTTTCTGATGCAATCCTGCCGCTCGCCTTATCCAAAGAGACACATGCCGTTCACTTGTCTCTTTTTTTTGCCCAGGGAGCCAAAGAAAAACTTCGCTCTTAAGTAAAGCTAAGATAAAAAAGTTGACGTTCACCCTTTTCCCACTCATCAGTAATACGACGTGGTTCTGATTGGATTCAGAAAAGTGGCATCACTGGGCCAACCGCAGCACTGTCGAAACCCAAAAAACCAACGGGGCATTGGAAAAGTGGGTCTTTCCTTGTTTGAAGCTTGGATTGGCACTAGCGTTAATGCTTGCTGGAATTCAGCGTGCACTGATAACTCAGCGTTGGTGATTAATAACTGTCACAGGCTCTCTAGAATGTTCTTATATACATTTGATACTGCTTTGCTCTTTAATCCGTCCCCTGAACACTCGTCCCTCATTCTCTTTCCTGCGTTCTGGGTTTCTGTAACGCTCTGATGTTTGCTGGCAGACGTACCCTCCCCTTCATGTTTCTGACTTTGTATCTACTACAGTCTTGCTATTCCACATCTGCATTTTTTCACACCTCGTCCTTCTCACTCGGGAACAGTGCTGCAGAAGATGCTTTAAAAACTCTGTGGCTTGTCAAGATACGAGACACTCAAAATGTAAAGTAGATAAATTACAGTCGATCTGCATTTTTGGAGATGTGGTTAAATACACTCGAAGCTGTTTATGGAATGGGTGTATTATACTGTACCGTGTATTTGAAATACATAACACATAATCAGGCCATGAAAATTGATTTGCTTGTCAACCCAACCCTGTTTATAGTCGCTTCTTGAATGATTGCTGTCATAATATGCCATATACAGTAGACTTGGCTCAAAACATTCACATTTATCAACACAGGGTCAGAATGAAAACGTAACCCCATATACATTTCTGGAGAGCGCAAATTAGGTAGTCAGGCAGCATTTCGTCTTTAAAACAAACGCTATGGGACAATATGACTCCGCCGATGGCTTCTGTTTCTTTTCGTGCTACCAGCTGACCGATTACCTTCCTGTGGGCGGCTTTTCCGCTGTTAATAATTAGCCCAGTAGCTCACTACATATGTCGGCGAAGTTGAAACTTGAGAAGAGTTGACCGCGACGACAGGGTTCGAGTCTGGCAAAGAACAGTTCCAGAAAGCAGGTAAAACAAAAGGAAAAAAATAAAAAATAAACAAGTAAATAACAGGGTATGAACGTGGTAAGATCTAAAAACGTGGTATAAATTAAGCGACTACGGGGGCTTTTCTTTTTCTGGATTGCTTTTGAAAACACTGTTGGTTGGGTTTAGGGAAGGTGGTGATAGGGTCAATTGGTGCTTTTGAAAACACTATCAGTTGGGTTTAGGGAAGGGGGTGAATGGGGGTATCGGTCAGACAGCCAGTCGACAGTGGCCTCTGGTGGATTTACTTGAGAACAGCAGGCTTGAATGGCAGTCACCAAATTTGAGGTCTGAAAAAGTGTACACAGCAGCCTCTGGTGGATTCACGAAAACAAAAACTGCAAAAATAAATAAATAAATTACCTCCTGGGCCAAATTTGTGTGTATATATATATATATATATATATATATATATATATATATATATATATATATATATATATATATATATATATATATATATATATATATATACAGAAATGTATAGGTACATATCAATAATGAGCCTGGGTTGGCATTTACTGTATGTAAACTGGATATTCATAGCTAGATAAACATAAATAGACTTAAATTTTGAGTTTTCACACATGAGAAATTAAGTTTACACAGCAGGTTGGAGTCAAACTTAAATAAATAAATAAGGAGCTGATAATGAATGAAAAAGTTTCATTTTGACATCTAAATAAACTTTTTGCGAAAATGTCAAAATATGGTGAAAAAAAAAGTTACATCATCATGGAGTTTACCAGATATATTCATGTAAAATCACTGACAAACTCTGAGTTGTACGTTTAAAGTTGAAAAACTAAAGGTAAAATGAAAAATGTGATCTTATTAAAAACAGACTGGTCACAAATTGATGAAAACAAGTGATTTGAAGGATAAAATATTTCAAATATGATGATTTTTAACTAGGAGTGTTTCACAACTGTGATCTTTAAATTGTGTCTTTTAATAACTCATAAACTGATTTTTATTTTAAATATGCATGACATAATTTTTTAAGGAGTTTAAACACTGAATGACATTTTAGTGGTTATCTGATTTCAAGAGTTCACACTTAGCTGATGATTTATAATAAAGCGTGTCTGGCATGCTGTCCCAGGAGAGAACACTGGGCTCAGAAGATCCTTGAGCCCGGGGCTCCCTCCTATTCCATCTGGAGAGAGGGGAGTCTGAGCTCGGGTATGTCTCAAGAGCTCCCTTGAATCTGTTCGCTTGACCTATTCCTTGATTATTAGGGGTTGCCATGGCAGAATGAACCGCCAACTATACCAACATAAGGCTATGCAGTGAATGGACAGTACTAAGTGAAGTTTATTTATAAACTAATTTCGAGAGGATCACGTGCTTATGATTGCTAGCGGCTGGACCCACATTATCCAAATCACCTCGCACCAATCAGATGATCCCCAAGCCACTATAAATACCCCAGGTTTCATATCACCACTATCTTCGCTTTGAAGAATCCCCCCTTCCACCCCTACTCCTCCTCTCTTCTAGATGGGTGACACGGTGGCCCAGCGCTTAGCGCTGTTGCCTCACAGCAAGAATGTCAATGGTTCTAGGCATTTATAAACCAGCGGGCATTTCTGTGCGGAGTTTGCATGTTCTCCCCGTGGTCACGTGGGTTTTCCCCGGGTCCTCCGGTTTCCTCCCACCGATTAAAAACATGCAACCTAAGTTTTTTATTAATCAACACTATAGACTTGCTCACTATCTAGTACCTTTCTCTTTAAAGAGAACTACTATCTGCACTTCAATCACTATGATGGGGGAGTTCTCGAGATCTACCTGAGCTCGATCTCCCCTCTCGCCTCGCAACGGGAGGGAGCCCCGGGCTCGAGGATCTCATGAGCTCAGGGCTCTCTCCCGGGACAGCATGCCAAACAAGCTTTATAATTAATCATCAGCTAAGTGTGAACTCTTGAAACCACTTATATACTGTGCCAATTTGATTTATTCAATTCACCTAAACTGGAGGAAACCGGAGTACCCGGGGCATGGGGAGAACATGCAAACTCCACACAGAATCGCCAACTGGCCCAGCCAGGACTCGAATCAGCAACCTTCTTGCTGTGAGGTGACAGTGCTAAACACTGAGCCACCATGCCACCCTGTCCTGGATTAATCAAGAAAAGGGGGGGAGGAGGGGGGTCGATGAGGGGATTCTTTGAGGCGAAGATGACTAAGGTAAGAAAATCTGGTTATTTATGTGCATTTGGATTCGTCTGATTGGTAAATCATATGATGGCTAATGCGGGACCTGCTGTGGTCAATCATAAGCACGTGATCCTCTTGAAATAAGTTTATAATTAAACAATAGAACAGGGCAAAAATATATAAATGATGTAATATAATATAAACATTTAGTTTAGAGTTTGTGAAAGAAAGAAAGAAAGAAAGAAAGAAAGAAAGAAAGAAAGAAAGAAAGAAAGAAAGAAAGAAAGAAAGAAAGAAAGAAAGAAAGAAAGAAAGAAAGAAATTATTTTAGAATTTATTATTACTATAATACTGTATACTGTATCTCTAGATCACTCGCAAAAGTCCAGGGAAATACTGTAATAAATGGGGTCAATTGCCAAGCTGAGTTTACAGCGAGACTACAAAGAAAGTTGCCCAAAGCTATGGCATTTTTTGATCACCCTAAGCATTCTGTATCCCTACACATGCAAACCAATAGCGGCCGCACCCAGTCCCTCCACAGACTCTTCGTCTGCCCTTGGTTTGTGGTCAAGTAGCTTGACTATATATGGAGAAAGAAACTGCAAGCTTAAGCTCATGTCCCCTTGTAATGTCTCCCCAAACGAAGCCTCAAAACCAAGCAAAGCCTAAAAGAGCTTGTAAAACCCACTTCCTTACACAAAAAAATGTGGTTTAGAATCCAAACAATGAGGGAAATTCTAGCTTGGCCATCCATATAAATTACAGGAGAAAAAGGCATGCTGCTCTGTTCTATCTCTTGGTTACATCTAGTAATCACCAATCAATGTCTTTTCAAGAATAATTTGGGTATACTCTTCTGGAAGAGTTCTGGAATGAGCAGAAAAAATACATTTGAATCAAAATATAGCTGCAAGCAGGAATTAACAGTGCTTTAAGGCCATTACGCACAGAAATATAAACTTTTTTTTCTTAATCCTTACCTACTCTAGCTTGTATTTTTCTAGCAAAATCAGAAGCCTTTCATTAGTAGCACTTGATGTAAGTACTGACTCTTTACAATGAAAAGCTCCACACATTGGATAAAAGCATCTGCTAAATGACTAAAGCTATAATTAATGTTTACAAATCCTGTTTTCACTTAACCTATAAATCAGTGATGAAATATGCTTTATTTTATTATTATTTGCTGTTTAAGGGCATTACACCACCTACCTGTATAGAGCAATTTCCATAAACATTAGCATGGTTCTTAATATCACATGTTCTATGTGCTTAACTAATTTCATTTTCAAATGTTTGTTTATAGGGCTGCACCATTCTGGTAAAAAATGAGAACCACATTTTTTTTTGTTTGTTTAAATTAAATATTACAATTCTGTAGGTGTAAAATAAAGAGTAACATGAGTAGGCTATCATTATTGTTTTATCTCAAATTTTTGATTAAAATGGCCTATCTGTGTCTACTGTTGGTTAAAATACAAACTTTTGTATAGACTTGGAATGGTGGACTTGAATAGGCTTTACATTTGTCCTGGTTGTTAATGTACAGTAAAGTGATGACATCAGAATACAACCATTCATAATTCTAAAGTGGAAATAATATGTTTAAGACATATGCTTGCCTTTTTTACTGGTAAAATGAGACATTTGTCATTATCGGATTCCCTCTTGCAATATATTGGACATTTAATAGGCCAGGGTAGTTATACTGACACTGTTAAACATTTAATCGCATGCACAACACTGTGTTCATTATGAGAGAAAATAACATATCACATGCTTGTCGTAATCAGAATTCTAAAATGCGATATGGTCATTTAAATAATGTGCACGGTTTTGGTTTCACTTTTACTGTCGAGTGTGGCTCATATCATGTCTACCGTCACTTTGAGAAAAAAAAAAACATGCATGCCAATCATACTTCCCTCATGGCTTCCAAATGATCGCTCTGTGGAAAAACTAATTGTTATTTACAACTTTATTAGCTGTTCTTCACAGCCTATGCAGATTCTGTTCACTACAATAGACATCATTCATGCGTCCTCTTGGTAAACAAACGTGTGATTTTGCGGCCGTGAATACATCATTACATGAAGACAGAAATGACATACTTTATAAATATAGCATGCTGAGCAACATAAAACACTATGTAGACTTGTGCAACCGCCTTTATGCTTCTCTCCTGAATTTGAAAATATAATTAGCTGAATCGTAGACATGCTGGATTAAGATCGTATGAGGGGTCGAATCGAGATCACAATCTTTTTTCGATTAATCGTGCAGCCCTACTTGTTCATTTTCATTATTATTAAAAAAATAAAAATAAAAAATACAAAAAAACTGTTAAAGTTGCCCAAATAAAAACATTTTTGTTTATTTTTTTGGATTTTGAAAACCTTTTTTGATAGCTATTAATCTCGGCACTCCAAAGATTCCTACATAAGTCATACTGTATACATGTAAGTGTATTACGTGATATTTATACAATATTTTGTGCATGTATGAAATGTGTAAATTTGCCAGAATAAATCTCAAAAGCCACTTGCTAGCTTTGATTTAAAAACAAATAAATAAATACAATAAATAATTTACATATATCTTTACATTTATCTACAATAAAGAAATGGCAAGTTTTGCTGCAATCTGACATGCTTTTTTATATAACAGCGCATTGTTCTGCGTCCTGATTGGCTGTAGACTAATTTGTCAATCATCTCCACAGTATAGAATGCATTCAGCTTGCCAAATTAACCTAAATCTTCGGTTGCTAGCAGTGTGAGTTTCAACAAGGATGCAAAAAGGGTTGTAACTGTCTGCAGCAAGACCATCATAAAGAGAGTCGCACACTGGATGCACCGCGCCATGCAGTGCGATGGATAGGTTTATATCAGGGTACACACACTGGCGCCGCAAGTCGGTGGCTGTCTGCGGTGCCCAGCTACGACTCAGGACACTGTTCATATTTCTGCCACACCACAGAGCGATATCTGAATAATTTCATTTTAAATAACATGCGAATATGTGCGTCCAGTGTGTGTTACTTTCAACTGTCATGTGTGCAACGTACATCATCGGTGTACGACCCACTTAAGGATGGAGTTTGCTTCAACTTTGTGGATCCGTGACTGCAGGAAAAAAAGAACTTACGCTGGATGCCAACATTATCCACACAAAAGCTAAAAAGCTTCATGAACCTTTTGCTGACAGCGATGAATGTTTGCGCCTGACAACAGGTTTTGATCTTTGGTTTCATTCTATAATACTGGACTTAATTTTCTATGAAAGTTCGAACTTTGAAAGCATTTAAACAAGAGAGAAAAATGTGAAAATGTTAATGCCTGTCTGAGAAAAGTGTATAAAGTGTGCAGTGAGGGGTTTTACAGCCTTTAAACATCTATAATATTTGTAATAAATAAAGCGGACTACTTTGCGGATTTCACCTAATGCGGGTTATTTTTAGAACGTAACTCCCACGATAATCGGGGGACCACTGTATATTCCAATTCTAGAGGTAAAGCCATTTTAGTCAAGGTGCATCCGTCAACTTTAAACACTTTGGTGTTCTGACACAAACTTGCATCACATGTTCAGTTTCTCAAGTACTTTTCAGTAGATCTAGTACCTTTAATTGCTCAGCACCTTTGTCCACCCAATTGAAGCAGATCCTTCAAAGTTTCAAGACTTACAGTTTGAAGTCTGATAACTTTTAGCGCAAAATTGATGATCTTTGAAACTCCAAACAATTACAAAAAGAATCCAGTGCTATCTGAACCCCTAAAATAGATGTACAGTATGATTATGCTTGGGTTTGTTTACAATCTTCTGCTACCTTAAAAACTTTTCGTCATGATGAATGGACTCATTTAGCTGTGCACCTGGTTGAGTTCTGGCGAGTGTTTGTGTGCATTTCCACCTCTTTATTTTCAGACCCGGGGCTACGACGAGCCTGGGTGGGCTTAGCGTGAGCTTTGGGGTCATGGTGCGGTGCCACATCTGAAAGATTGGGCACAGGAGGAGGGACAGAACCAATCTCCTCCATATGGTTGGATTTAAGAACTTGCCGGGTGGTTGTAAGCCTTTCTTCACCCTGCGAATCAACCTCAGCTGTGTTTTGTGAGGAGTTGTCCGGAGCAGCCACCTATGGAAAATCCTCTTTGTGGCTCGTTGCTGTAAATGAGACTTTGGGTTCTGCGGTGCCACGGTTAAACCAGCCTGACCAGAACTGACATACTTCAGTGACGTTACCGATTTAGCTTGCTTTTTAGTCCACCTGGGATTGCCCATGCAAGACAACATAAGCAAGAGCACTAACGGCCCACAGATTGTGATTACTCCCATAAAGACTTTATAACAACAACTGTTCTACGTCGTGGGCAGCTTGTAGCAATTACTAGCTCATCTACGCTGTTGATTCAAGCCAAAATGAGCCGACTACTGCAACTACTGTTTGTGCTGGATGCTCACAATGTGAACTGCATTAGGCTGTCATAATGCCTCCGACAGCTGGACCCAGAGAACAGGCTTTTATCTGTCTCCAATCTGAGTAATGGACTATCACCCTTTATCCCAGAATAGCACAGGTCTCTCAACAGATTGGCAAATCAGACTCATCTATTACTTGCTCTCTCTGCCCATCCTGAGCCTTGGAAGGGGGTACAAGAGTCATCTGGGTAAAGGATTATTGCCTCGAAACAATCCGCCAGACTTTCTCATGGAATTTCAACAGGGCCTCAGGCATCATGTTACGATCATGGATCAGTGCTGACCTCATGGCTATGTATTTTGCCAATGCCATGCAATGATGGTGGTTAAAGATAGATATACTGTATAAGCCAGAACTATTCCAGCTATGATAGCAAATAGCCTTTTTTTTAAATTTTTAAAGAATTTAGTACATATTTTGAAAAAATAAATAAATAAATAAATCATTCATTTATTCATTTTCTTTTCGGCTTAGTCCCTTTATTAATCAGGGGACGCCACAGCGGAATGTATATATATATATATATATATACGTATATATATATACAGTTGAAGTCAGAATTATTAGCCGCCCTGTTTATTTGTTTTCCCCACTTTCTGTTTAACGGAGACAAGATTCTTTTCTACACATTTCTAAACATAATAGTTTTAATAACTTATTTCCAATAACTGATTTATTTTATCTTTGCCATGATGACAGTAAATATTATTTTACTAGATGTTTTTCAAGACACTTCTATGCAGCTTAAAGTGACATTTAAAGGCTTAACTAGGTTAATTAGGTTAACTAGGCAGGTTAGGGTAATTAGGCAAGTTATTGTATAATGATGGTTTTTCTGTAAACTATAGAAAAAAAATTACCTTAAAGGGGCTAATAATTTTGATCTTAAAATGGTTTTAAAAAAATTTAAACAGCTTTTAAATTTAAACAGCTTTTTTGTTGGGTTGAATATGGAGACACTCAACGTTGAATTTTTTTTCTTTTCAATTAAATTTAAATTACGCTTATTAACCCAATAGTTGGGTTTGTCCATATTTGACCCAATGCGAGTTATAACAACCCATATTTTTGTGTATGTGTTTATGAATACAAACATGAACCTATCCATAACACAAATTCATTCATTCATTTTCTTGTCGGCTTTGTCCCTTGCGGGGTCGCCACAGCGGAATGAACCGCCAACTTATCCAGCACGATTTTACGCAGCGGATGCCCTTCCAGCCGCAACCCATCTCTGGGAACTTCCACACACACATTCACACTCATACACTATGGACAATTTAGCTTACCCAATTCACCTGTACTGCATGTCTTTGGAATGTGGGGGAAACCGGAGCACCCGGAGGAAACCCACGCGAACCCAGGGAGAACATGCAAACTCCACACAGAAACGCCAACTGACCCAGCCCTGCCGAGGTTCAAACCTGCGACTCAGCGACGTTCTTGCTGTGAGGCAACAGCACTACCTACTGCGCCACTGGGTTGCCTTACATAACACAAATTGTATTTTATAATTATTATTGATTTATTCTAATTTGTATTATATGTTTACATTATATCTCGTATATGGTGGCACGGTGGCGCAGTGGTTAACACTGTTGCCTCACAGCAAAAAGGTCGCTGGTTCAAGTCCCGGCTGGGCCAGTTGGCGTTTCTGTGTGGAGTTTGCATGTTCTCCCCATGTTGCGTGGGTTTCCTCCGGGTGCTCTGGTTTCCCCCACAGACCAAAGACATACGCTATACGTGAATTGGATTAATTAAAATAGGCCGTGTATGAGTGTGTGTGTGTGTGAAAGTTAGAGTGTATGGGTGTTTTAATTTACTAGAACTTCTATGTTAAGCTGCTTTGACACAATCTACATTGTAAAAGCGCTATAGAAATAAAGATGAATTGAATTGAATTGAATTGAATACTGGGTTGCAGCATCCGCTACATAAAACATGTGCTGGAATAGTTGGTGGTTCATTCCACTGTGGCGAACCCTAATAATCAGGGATAAAGCCGGTGGAAAATGAATGAATGAAAGAGTTTCTCACATACTGTATAAACAGTATGTAACCCAATGTTGGATAAGATAAGCACAGACCCAGCTGTTGGATTAAAATTTGTAATTTAAATGTAATTAAAAATATTAACCCAATACTGGGATTGTCCATATTTGACCCAACATTACATTACAACCTAGAATTTTTTAAAGTGTATACATACATGATAACAACCAAGATGGCGGCGCTTCCAGACGCAGTGGCTTCTCGTGGCCCACAAAACGGTGCTTTTTAAATAGCTCTTATGTCCAGTGTTGTGTTTGTACCTATGATTAATTAATGTAGCACCGTTGTCCTGTGAGACACAACATTTCATTCCTCTGTATGTCCTCATTGACTTGATTGACTTGACATGCATGTGTATATTTATATACACATAATAAATATACCATATACATATTTACAGTATTTTGGGTGTGATTAATCATGATTAATCGTTTGGGAGTACTAAACCCTACATAAATAACAGCATTAACCTTGATTTGAATTAAGATCACAAGTGAATACAACATAACATTTGACAACTCTTGAGTTCTGACGCAAAACCATACAAGGAACCCGGCTCTGGAAATCAAGATCGACAGGCGAAAATGAAAACCCACTATTGGTGGTCGACTGAATCTGACAAGACGTATGGAGAAAAGAGCTCAGAACAACTCATCCCCCCCAAGGCTACTCAATCAAAAGAGCCGCGTTAAAAAATTAATAAGACATTTCAAAAGGAGCGAAAAGGGCACGGGTGAAAACAGCTCGGTGTGAATCAATCCATGATGTGCTCTATTTAGGCCTTTCAAAAAACCACAGGCTATTGAGTTGTACATATTCCGCAAGTCTTAAATGTCTTTTTTTTTCAACCAGCACATGGCCCCGTAGAGAGTGGGCAAGAAAGGGAAGTAGCATGGCTCTTCTCACCCTCGTGAGAAGAGTCTTGACAAGCCTACTCTTCTGTTTGATTTAGTTGTTCAATAAAAATCTTCTTGATGAGCTGCAGGGATCAATAGGGCCACTCCACCCCCTGATCGAGTGTTTTAAACCCTCACACAAACCATGACAATCGTCCTCTCGACCAATAACCACAAACTTCTGTAATCACTTGAAGCTTCGAGATCTGCTCGGCTCTACAAAGCGTGACGGTGACCTAATGCACACTGTTGGATGTTCAAGTGTCATTGATGCCTGGAGAGAACTTAACAAAGAATGCGTTGAGAATATCTTTAACACTCTGGCGTTGTTTTAAAGTAACTGAATCTGATTTTTAGGTGAAATACTTCTATGTGACACAATAACACTTGAGAGGAGAGAAAGCTTGTGGTACAATGTGCAAATTATCACTTATGAAATCATGTGAGTAGAACTATAATTACACAGGGTTTGTTATATTCTGACGTCTTAAGAAACAACATGTCCTTGTTTTAAGTGTGCAATAATAATAATGTCTGGTACATGGTTTATATATATATATATATATATATATATATATATATATATATATATATATATATATATATATATATATATATACATAAAACAGACAAGAGAGCAACTGCATTATACAATGAGTAGCATTGCATTGCTTTTATAGTTGTTTGTTTCAGCTGCAAGTGTACTGTAAATGAGGAATAATCCAGTGGCCATTCACTGAAAAGTGCTTCCTCTAAGCATAGCATACTCTATATAGAACAAAATAACATTACCTGCTGCTGTCATCTACTATAAAAGGTGTTGTATTTAACAAGGAGCATTTCTTTAACACTGGAACTACCAATTTTGGTCATGTTTACATTTGAAGTTTCTATAAAGATTTTATAAATTAATGTCTGTCATAATATCTTAAGAAATCATTACCATAAAAATACAATATGCTTTGTAATATAGCCCATAATTGTGTAAAAGTTATTAGACCATTCCCCAAAAAAGGCTCATACAGTACTTAACTTTGTTCAGCAATCGGGATTACAGTGAACATGTCAACATATGTCTGAAGAAAACATATTGCTTTGGAAATTTACATGTCAAGTAATATTTTTGAAATCAGAATTAGTTAGCAGAAAGCAACACATGGATGCAAATTCTAAGGCAGGGATTCCCACCCCCAGGTGATCGAGCTTTCTGTGTTTCGGCCCCAATTCAATTCAATTCAACTTTATTTCTATAGCGCTTTTACAATGTAGATTGTGTCAAAGCAGCTTCACATAGAAGATTATAATAAATTGAAACGTGTCAGTCCAGTTTTCAGTGTTTAAGTTCAATTCAGTGTGGTATAATGATCACTACTGTGAGTCCAAACACTGAAGAGCAATTCCATCGATGCGCAGCTCTACAGATCCCGAACCATGCATGCCAGTGGCGACAGCAACGAGGAAAAAACTTCACTAATTGGCGTAAGTGAAGAATTTAAAAAACCTCAAGAGAAACCAGGCTCAGTTGGGCAGGACCATTTCTCCTATGGCCAAACGTCATGTGCAGAGCTGCAGTCTAGGCGCCGGAGGCTGGAGAATGCTGGACCTCAGCTAAGACTCGTCTGTCCCTGGAGCGTCACAGGAATCAGCCTCATGCTCTCCACTCTTCCATGATCACCACAGCAGCTGCTCAGGG
Source organism: Danio kyathit (assembly GCA_903798195.1). Lineage (NCBI taxonomy): Eukaryota > Metazoa > Chordata > Actinopteri > Cypriniformes > Danionidae > Danio > Danio kyathit. The sequence continues at coordinate 42,879,893 of LR812530.1, forward strand.
TACGGCCTGGTCCAGGATTATGAAAACCTTGGGATCATCTTGTCGCTGGTCTTGGATCGCATCAGTGGTGCTGCATAGTCTGAGGGCCTTGGGATGAGTACCCCTAGGTGGAGGCTCTGGAAAAGTCTCGCTTCTGAACATTCTCCATCATTGGATGCCTTTAAATCTAACTTAAAGACTTATTTTTACTCCCTTGCCTTTGAGTGGTGCATGCATGTTATTTCATGTCTGTATTTTAGTTATTACATATATATTTTTCCTTTTCTTATTTTTTTAATAGTTTTATTAAATTATTTTATTAAATATTTTATTGTATTGTAAAGCACTTTGGATCAACAACCTTTGTGTAAAATTGTGCTCTATAAATAAAGTTTGCCTTGCCTAGCCAGGGTCCAGTACCAGATTATGAAAAAACTGCTACCGAGCCACAAGATTGCAAAATTACTGTATATGTAATCTCACTGTATTGTGAGTTTCCCAAGCCTGATCTAACGAGGAAACACAACTATTTTACGGTTTGTCAGGTTAGTTGCTAATTTGTACAAGTTTGTACAAGTTTAGTTGTACGAAAATGTATGATTTTAAAAAGGAGGCGAGGCACCAAACCCCACCCCTAAACCCAACCGTCATTGGGGGATAAGGAAATTGCACTAAATTGTATGAATATGATCGTAAGAATTCATATGAAACTGTAAATCTAACACCACTAAATCAAAAAGTTACAAATTGCTGTGAAATAGTGTTGGTTTCTCCGTTAAGAATCAATAACCAAAGTTGTGCAAATCACAATGCAAACATGTGCCTCACATTGCACACATTGTACCTTGACATTTAGAATTCTAAACATTGCTTTCTATGGCCCTGATCACATCGAAGATACTTTTTGCATTGAGAAGCGCATCGTTTGAATGGTTTTCTAATGGCCGCAAGCGTTTTGCACACCTCACACTCTTGCCGTCGCACGCTGTGTCAACTCTGAGCAAAAAAAAAGCATGTCAGTGACGTCTTTTTTATTCTCCAACCAAATAAAAGCAGAGGCGGGGTTTCCATTGAGATGGACAATATGACTATGGAGACTTTTGAAGATAGCGGAGAGACTAGTCGTTGCTGTTTCAAGTTATCCGGAGCTGTATGACTTCACAAATCTTGAATAACACAGTATTATTAAATAATACAATTATAACAATGTCAACAGCAACGATCGTGCACAATAGTCGGCAGCTAGCTCTCTGCAACTCTCACATGGTCGCCCACTGAAGCTAAGTAAGGCTGTGCCAAGTCAATACCTGGATGGGAGACCACATGGGAAAGCTAGGTTGCTGCCGGAAGTGGTGTTAGTGAGACCAGCAGGGGGTGCTCAACCTGCAGTCTGTGTGGGTCCTAATGCCCCAGTATATTGATGGGGAGTCTATACTGCTCAGTGAGCGCCGTCTTTCAGATGAGATGTTAAACCGAGGTCCTGACTCTCTGTGGTTGTTAAAAAATCTCAGGATGTCCTTTGAAAAAAGTAGGGGTTTAACCCCAGCATCCTGGGCCAATTTGCCCACGGGTTTTAGTCCATCATGGACTCCTAACCATTCCCATACCATAATTGGCTTCATCACGCTGTCTCCTCTCCACCAATCAGCTGGTGGCATCCAGTTGGATGCTGCACACTGGTAGTGGATAAGGAGTTCTCCTCCAAAAATGTGTAACGCGCTTTGAGTGTCCAGAAAAGCGCTATATAAATGTAAGGAATTATTATAGGAATTATTAATACACAGCTGATTAAGTTATTGCCTAGCAGCATGAAAAATGCTTCTCAGAAAAGTGTGTTTGGTGTGATTGGTCCCTAAGAATGTACACATACTGGCTCTGCCATTCCACATCTGTTTGTGTTGTTTAGCAACACATGGGAAACAATGTAAAGATTGTTGCCACACTATGCAGGTGTGCAACCCAATTATAACTGAGCTAATACAGCATGAGTGGGAAACAAACATCTTTGGAAATTTTCTCGTACTGTTGCGGGAATAAAAGCTCAGTGTTCACATTAATTATTATGGTGGGTTGTGTAATTTTTTTTTTAGTTTGTTATTTCACGCATTTGTGATATAGATGTAACTTCACACAAATCTAATTCTTGTTTTAAATTCTAATTACTTGACGACACCTTCCCCAACACCCCCTCAGCCAACACCTCCAACTCCAAAATGACCAAAACGAACACTGTTTTTTTGATATATATAATATATTGGAGACCCTTGATCTAAGGTACTGGGAAAAAATAGCATTTGTTTCAAAACAATTGGACTGTTATGGAAATTCAAGGTAGAAATACTCTTTTGTGTTTCGTAATTTTAATAAAATAACAATATTAGAATGGAATATATTTATGCATTTATGGTAAATCAGGGTACTTTAGTTACATGGGTTTTATTTTAACAATGTTATTAAATTACAAAATAAAATAAAAAAAACTGCCTCTGTAGTTCTAGCGCAAAGCAACAAAGTGCTTATTCTGTTTACTCTCTCTTTCTCTCGTTTCTTTCATATATCAAAGATGAGTTTATCTTTCCCACCTCCAATATTTCTCCTACTTTTACCCTCTCTAGTTAATAATGCTAGGATATAGATCACAGTTTTTTTGTGTGTGTGTATCTCTCTGCAGAGAGGTGTAGAGAGCATCTTTACTGCCTGAAGGATGACAGGACTCATAAAAGCAGATTCACACAGGAATTTAACAAGTCAATAGTGTTCATTAAAATTAATGAATAGCAAAGCTTTGGCACCAGATGCCAGCTTCTCAAAGTCCTCTGCGGTCACAGAACGCGACTCAACCATCCATGGTTTTCCCCTAAAGCAAGGACAAAGCAAATACAAGATGTAGCTCCACTTTGAGGGGACTGGCACCAACTGCCTGTGTCTTTCTCATGGTAATTTACAAAACTCAGTCATCAACTAAATATTAGCATTCGGCATCTCTAGGTATGCATACATTAGGAGGAAACCAAAAAGTGTGTCAATGGACTACAGTATAAAGACGTACTGAAGGCAGAGATGGAGGTTTTAAGGGGTGTTCTGGAAATCAATAACTCTACTGTAGATCCGTCTTTGTCAATGTCAGCTTGTCTGGTTTTCACCAACAGGGTTTAAACAGGTGAAAGGATTCCAAATAGAGTGGCTAATGACATGAACAGCTATCAACCTGAGCACAGTTTAATTAAAATCTCAAACAAATGATATTGTCAGAGATTGGACGTAATCCCATTTAATGAGGAAAAGTGGATAAATATAGCAGAGTTAGATTAGGATTGAGAGTGTGTGTGTGGCTGTAAAGCTGTGTGTGAAGAGAATTGATTCAAAATTGCGGTATCTTGTGAAATTCCCTATGTAGCAGGGATCTTATTGGACGGGGATTATTTTAAGATGAATATTCGAGATAAGCTCTGCCCAGGATGAACTTGGGGTCAAATGGATTTTCATGAGATTTGATAAACAGACGTTTCTTTTTTTCTTCTTTTCCTTTTTTTAAAGCAGCCAATGTGTATTAGAATAATTGTGATGTGCTAGTCAGCTTCAGGTGTTATATTTGTGAAGTAGGACATTCCTAGGTTTTGATTGGACCAAAGGTCTTTGCACATTGAATTCCGAAAATTTCATTTTTTTCGTGTTCAGATTAGGGTTGGGTCAGTAGACGATGCCATTGTCCATCGGCGATGGCTGATAGATATCAAGATGCTGAGCCGGCATCGCAATCTTCCGCCCCGCCCCCTGTCGCAGCAGCAACCCACTCGCGAAAAACACGTCTTAGTTTTAAAATGGCATTTCAGAAACGAAAACGATTCACGTCCACACTGGCATTCCATATAGCATTTCTAGAAAGCCCTCCTTCCACACTATACCGCTGAAAACTCACATGACCACACAAACACTCATGTGCTACAGCGTAAGTGCGCGTCTGAGCTCCAGCAGTCAGCAGGTGCTTTGAGCACAAAACCCCAGAAAGTAGTGCACATCGGACAGTTTATCAAGGATGTATCGCTGGATCACGTCTCACTAAAGTTGTTAAACGTGATATTTAACTCATCTTGTCTCTATCTAACGACTCTTCTGTCTTTTGAATCTATCAGGTAATGGGTCACAGCGTCAGTAAACTGCTTCAATCTTTCGCTTTCACACTTGTACTTAGTAATTTTAGCGAAAACCTCAGATACTGTTGGTTGGTTCCTGTTGGTTGTGCACCTTTTTTACCAACCAAATTTGTCGACGCCATTATAACGACACAGATTACTCTGTCTGACTCGTGCCAGAGTCCCGCCGAAAAAATGATTGACTAGTGGTAATTTGTGTGTAACTTATCTTTATTTATTTATTATTTGGTTATAGATAAAATAAAGTCCATGCGGGTCAGGTAGTTGAAACAGTAGGCTACAATTAATTAATTAGTTATGACTTAATGCCATCGTCGATCGCGATGTTTCACATTAGACGTCAAACGATGCTAAATTGGTCGACATCGCCCAACCATAATTCATATGTGAAAAAATTGTCACAAGACAAGACATTTTGGAGTCGTTCAAGCAGTGATAATTTGTTCTCCTCTTATCTCCAAAGCAGAAAAAAAAGAGGAATAGACTTCATATTGTGGTCATCCAATACTGCTTAGAGGATGAAGAGTTCAGCTTATTATCAAAAAGCTGCTCTACGATTATCCCAAAATGCAAAGTTTATTTCAGGAAATCAGTTGAAATTTTTAAACATTGCTTGTGATACTTCACACACCCACTTATGCAAACAAATCCTGAACAAAGACTGGCAGTACCTATAGACATTATAATATATTATAACATTATATATTGTATATATATTATATTCTATCTTTTACTCAGGTGACAGCATTCTGTATTTAGCTTTTCGCTTGTACGGTGGCTCTGAATTGTCGAAACACCACTCAAAGCACTTTTTTGAATGCAAAAAGGGAAAATGTTTTATTAAATTTTAAAAAATAAATAAATTGAACAAGTTAGAATTTTTTTTACGAAGGACGAAAGTTTTGGAGGCAGTGTGTCAATACAATTCACACAACGTGAGGTCAAATTTATTCTTTAATGTGTGAAAATTACAGATGAAAATTTTTGGATTCCGTGTGCAATAACCTTAAGAGTTGTTTAGTGTAGGATACCTTTTTTTATTTAATATTAAATAATTGTTAAATTAGTTCACACTTAGTTAATAAGTTCACACTTAGCTGATGATTGATAATAAAGCGTGTTTGGCATGCTGAGCCCTGAGCTCATAAGATCCTCGAGCACGGGGCTCCCTTGCATTTGCACGGCGAGAGGGGAGTTTGAGCTTAGATAGGTCTCGAGAATTCACCCCTTATTTAGAGCTGATGACAGATTATAAAGAGATTTACTGCTGGTTAAGAGCTCGACTATAGTGCTAATTTAGATTGATCAATTCACTTATGACGCATGTTTTTGGACTGTGGGGGGAAAACCCATGCGAGCACATGGAGAACATTTAAAACCGCACAAAAAAGACAAGTGGCTTGTTAGGGATTTGGACCGGTGACGTTCTTGTTGTGAGGCAACAGTGCTAACCACTGGACCACCGTGCTGCCTTATCAAGGGGGGATTCTTCAAGGTGAAAATAACTGCAGTAAGAAACTCTGGTTGTTTAAAGTGAGTTAGGAATCATCTGATTGGCGAATCATGCATTAGTTAATGCAGGACCAGCTGTGATCAATCATAAGCACATGATCATCTCAAAATTTGTTTATGAATAAACGTCACTTAAATTAATAAATACATATACCCCCTGTTTCACAAACAAGATTTAAGGCTAGTCAAGATTAAATTGCATGTTTGAGCTGTCTCAACTCAAAATAACTTGCAGTGAGATATCTTACAATATGTCAGTGTCATTTTTTTGTCTCCAGGTGCACACCAGTAATATATTTTTCTAAGGCCATTTTATAAATGTGGCTTATATAGCCTAATTTATCTAAGGCCTAGTCCTGGCTTAATCTAAGCGCTGTTTGTGAAACTGGGACTTAATCTTTACATTTCTACCCCCCAAAAAGGAAAACATACTAATAATTTACTTTCAAGTATACTATCAAGTAAAATTCCAAATTGTATTTTTATTTTTTTTTGGTTTGTTTGTTCTAACAGAAAAAGAAGGTATTTTTAACGAATGTAGGAAATGGGTAGCAAATGACATCTATAGTACAAAAAAATTCTAAAATACTATGGAAGTCAATGGCTACTGGTCCCCAACTTTCTGCAAAATATCTTATTTTGTACTCAAAAAAAAAAAAAGAAAGACACTCAAACATGTTTGGAACAAGTGGAGAGTGAATAAAGTATGACATTTTTAGTGTTTCAAATGTGATTCCAGATTGATTTTGGGTTGAAAAAAACAAATGAAAATAACAACAAAAACAACTGAACCAGTTAGATCTACTTTTCTGTGGTACAGGATGTAACTGTATTTACAGTTGCAACATACTGTGATCTATTGTGTTTCAAATGAAGCATTGTGGGTTTTTTGGCATATTCTTTCTATAATGTTCTCAAACAAAATGCTCCACTTTAAGAAGCTCCTCTTTGGTTTGGGAGAACTTCTTCAAGCAGAAAAGCTCCTTTTGTCTCCAAGGAGATCTCTTTCTTTCTTGCATTCACTCATTTCCTTTCTCTGTAGTCCTCTAATGTGCACTGAGAAACAACACTTAAGCTAGTGTTTTGATGTTGAATTTAATTGGAAAGGAAAACACGACCATGTAGAGTCTAAATCAGTACTGTGTTTGACCTCATTGAGACCATCTGTTGAATTTGTATAAAGGACAGTGAGATGCCAGCAAACATTGTGTCAATCAAACCCAGCCGATGTGTCTCAGGTTCCCAGAGGATCTCGGAGCTTTGTCTCATTACAGTCCTTCCTGTGCTGCCCGTGTTCAGACACGGATTTTATTTTTTCATGTAATGACGGAGAGGTTGGTCGTAGCCGCTCATTATTGATGACAATCCTGAAGTGGCGGCTTCATAAATATGGAACCCGGGCCTGTTTACCCGATCAGGAGTGCCCAGGGAGACATTTATCAAATAGGAAAGAGTGCCAAAGGCTGGAAACTTTCCATACCCCTGGGAGGGAAGTAAAGGGCACATAGGCTGGGCATTAGTCAGGAGGGATAGCAGACACTGTGATTTTGAAGCTAAAATATATAGTTCAAACTGAGAAGAAAAAAATGTTTATAAATATTGCTGTTATAATATATACAAAATAGTACACACAGGCAACAAACAAAAGAGAAATATAGTGAACAGACAGATGAATGGATAGATGGACAAAGTATGTAGAGCCTTGAATGGACAAATGGATGGATGAATGAAACCTCTGATGTCTAGATGGTAATGAATGGCTGGATATGGTGAATAGAACCAAGAATGGATGGATGGGTGGATATGGTGGATGGAAACAAAAATGCATCGATGGATGGATGGATGGATACAGTTGATGGAACCAAGAATGGGTGGATGGATATGATGAACGGATGGATAGGATGGATGGATGGATGCAATTGATAAAACCAAGGATGGATGGATGCAGTGGATACAACCAAGAATGGATGGATGGATGGATGGATGGATGGATGGATGGATGGATGGATGGATGGATGGATGGATGGATGGATGGATGGATGGATGGATGGATGGATACAGCGGATGGAACCAAGGATAGAGTAGGTAATCTCTTGGATTGATGGATGGACAGACAGATGGATGATAGATGGATGGATTGATGGATGGATGGATACAACCAAGGATGAATGGATGCAGTGGATACAACCAAGGATGGAATAGCTAAAGCCTTGAATAAATGGATAAATGGATGGAAAGATGGGTTGATAGATGAATGGATGGATGGATGGATGGATGGATGGATGGATGGATGGATGGATGGATGGATGGATGGATGCAGTGGATACAACCAAAGATGGATGGCTGGATGTATACAGTGGATAGTACCAAGGATGGAGTAGGTAAAGCCTTGGATGCACGGATGTATGGATGGTGATGGATGGATAGGTGGATGGGTGGATGGATGGATGGATGGAATCTGAAATGTCTAGATTATAATGGATAAATGGATACAGTTTAGATACAGAGTGATGGATGGATGGATGGATAGGTAGAGTCTTGAATGGATTGATGGAAGACTGAAACCTCAGATGTCTAGATGACAATGGATGGACGGATATAGTAGATAGAACCAAGGCTGGATGCACAGAAGGAACATCAGATTAGATAATAATGGATGAAATACTGAAAAATCTTGAATGTACATATGGATGGAACCTCATGGTAGTGGACAGATGGATACAATAGGTGGAACATTGAATGAATGAATGGAAATACTGATGTCTAGATGACAATGGATGGATGGGTGGCTGGATGAATGGATGAATGCAGTAGAACATTTGAAGAGTTCAGATGCAAAAATCTCTAAGTGCCGTCTGAATTTTTCATAGAAAATTTGCATTTTTCTCAGACTTCTATGCTTATGTTGAGCTATTTCATTTTAAAGACCTTTTAAAAAGTGTATTCTTTGCCATAAACTTGAAATTACTGAACCTACACTCAAGAGCCTGATAAAAAGGCAAATTTTTGAAGGAAATTTCAAACGGCATCTGAACTCTTCATTTGTTATGTGGCAGTTGTCCGTGAGGGGCTTTCCTTTCGTTTGTGTTTATTTGATTATTAAAGTGTGTTTGCTGGTTCCCGCCTCCTCCTTCCTGTTTGAGTGTGAGTTTTGAACATCATTACAGATGGATCTTATTAATTAATCATTTTATTTGGTTCACAGAGTGATTCAGTTGTTAACACATCACTGGAGAGCAAGATTGTGAATATGAATGAAAGGATGGAATCTTTTGACATCTACATGAGAATGGATGGATGGATGGGTGTTATTTTAGATTTCTTGGTGGTGAGAATTTTGAGTTGCTTCTAATGACTGTTTAATCAATTACCAGATTGCTTCATTCAAAGAACCAACAACGCATTAATCATATTTCAGTTCACCTTGTATGTTAAACCAATACAGCCATACAGTCATAAAATAACACACTCACCATGGAAGTTAACTTTTCTGAAAACAGGACAAGTCATTGTAAGTTACAGAATAAGTCTTCTAGTATCAAACTGACCTTTAGTGCAAATAATGCAATCATAATCTCTAAATAATTTTAACACTGTTTCCCAATGGACAAGTTTTGCCACACCCCCATGTTAAAAAACCTCCAAAAAAGTAATTCTCCTTCAGCTGTCTTGTATGTGAAAATGAGAAAACCTTGAGCTTCATACCTTATCATTACAGCTCGAGGGGAGATAATGAAAGATTGTGTAAACAGCCGGCTAGTTTCTTTTGAATCTCCCTTATGTTACTAAATAGTGTATTCCAATCCACACGACACGTGCAGAATCTGAATCTGATCCAACACTCAGTAACACCACCCTTTGACAGCTTTTCAGATGAACACGAGCTTGCTCACCATTAAACTACATTTTTAAATTCACTCTGACAAGTTGTACTTTCACTGGTCTATAGCAGGTACGACTAGCAGAGAAAGGGACTCGAAATCATTTTACTCAAATATTATCAGAAGAGAATCAAATAATCTCTATGTACTGTGCAAGACAATAACCAAGACTTTCTTTTTTATATATAGTTTTGGCATAGGATGGCATATTTAGTTTTGGCCAGCTGAGAACTTAGCACCACGTCGGTTCCCTTCAAAAACAGCCAAACTGTTTGGTTTTTTTCTCATTGCCTTATGCATAATTGCTGAAAATCTGTTCTGAGACTAACAAACACTTTTCTAACAAAAGCCTTTCACATTTGTTAATCAAGAGATAATTTTCATTAATAAACACAAATTGAATTATGCAACCTAACAACAGTCAACACTGTAGTGCTTTATTTTACTTGCACTGTACTTTAACTTAAATTAATAGGTTGATTTTTTTTATATTACAAAAATTTCAACTTAATATTTTAGTAAGTTTGATTGATGCAAGGGCATCACAGTGGCGCAGTGGGTAGCACGATCGCCTTACAGCAAGAAGGTCGCTGGTTCAAGCCCCGGCTGGGTCAGTTGGCATTTCTGTGTGGAGTTTGCATGTTCTCCTTGTGTTGGCGTGGGTTTCCTCCAGGTGCTCCAGTTTCCCCCACAGTCCAAAGACAAGCACTATAAGTGAATTGGGTAAGCTAAATTGTCTGTAGTGTATGTTTGTGAATGAGAGTGAATGGGTGTTTCCCAGTGATGGGTTACAGCTGGAAGGGCATTAATAAATAATAAATGATTAATAAAGGGACTAAGCCGGAAAGAAAATGAATGGATGAATGAATGAATGATTGATGCAAGTTGTGATGACTAGTAAAAATTATTTGAAGCAACAAAAAATCTAAGGTTATATATATATATATATGATATTGGATAAAAAATGATATTGCAATATTCTATTTTTCTGTGATACATATTGCGATATTGAGTATAATTCTACCAGATGAAATAAACTGCTCAATATGTTAAGAATTCATAATTTTAGATTGATTGGGTGGATTTTGTAGGGAAGTAAATCTGCATAAAATATATTAATCCAATCACGAGCATTGGCAAATACCCCACAGTAAAGATACAAATTAAATAAACAAATTACAAATAGACACAAATGAAATTTTATGGATTTCTGGAAGACTAGCAGTATTCAGGTGCAAATGCAGATCTTGCAATGTGACTTTTGCAGATGTGCAAACAACATTTTGTGCAGCCCTAATATATATATTTCATAAAATAAAATAAAAAAAATCACATGATGATCTGTCAGATCTGTCAGTCTTTATTTAAACTATTCATTTTGAAAAAGTGGACAAGTGGTTTGATGAGAGTTTTGCTGTTATGACATTTAATATGCCTGAGAGTCTTATTTTATAACTTGTTAGTAACTTTTTAAGACATGTAAAAGTCAAATAATATTAATTTTATAATAAATTTTATGCTGTAGAATGCTTTTAGAAAATTTCTTGAACTCATGTTATGTACAAACCTTTATCAAGCAAAATCCTATTTCAAGAGTTCACACTTAGCTGATGATTGATAATAAAGCATATTTGGCATGCTGTCCCGAGAGCAAGCCCTGAGCTCATAAGATCCTCAAGCCCGGGGCTCCCTCCGATTTGCAGGGTGAGAGAGGAGTTTGAGCTCAGGTAGATTTCGAGAACTCCCCCACTGTTAAGGCAAATGGAAGATTAAGAATTTCTAAGAGGATGTGCTGCTGATTAAGAGCTCATCTATGGTGCTGATTTAGTTTAGTCAATATACCTATGTCGCATGTCTTTGGACTGTGGGAGGAAACAGGAGAACCCGGGGGAAACCCACTCGACCACGGGGAGAACATAAACTCCATGCAGAAATGCCAACTGGCTGGGTGAAGACCAGAACCAGACACATTCTTGCTGTGAGGCAACAGTGCTAACCACTGGCAAGCCATGCCACACTATCACGGAAAAGGGGAGGAGAAGGGGTGGAAGGGGGGATTCTTCAAGATGAAGATGACTAAGGTAAAACACTGATTATTTATAGTGGGTTAGGAATCATCTGATTGGTGAATCATCCATTAGCTAATGCGGGGCCGGCTATAGTCAATCATAAGGATGTGATCCTCTCGAAATTAGTTTATAAATAAACTTCACTTAAAAAGTATCACTGAATTTTGATACTGTTTGAGAATTCACAAACAAATGTGTTTCTGCTGTTTATTTCAGAACTATATTCTTGCAATGGCAGAGAATAACACTTGTAATCAAGCTGAAAAGAATGTGAATATCAAAGATGGCAGAATCTGCAATGGGAAGTCATATCACAGTTGACACAGCATTAATTAATAAATAAATCTAAATGAAGCGTCTGTCAAATCTTAATTAACCAACAGTGACTTTAAATCCAAACAATGCAAAGTGTGTAAACAGTGGAGAGTGCTTATCACACCATCTCTAAAGTGCGATCTCACTCTCAAATGTGAGCTGGTCATACTGTAGAATGCATTTGTTATTTGTTTTGTTTTTTTTTCTCATTCCTAACCAAACAGTGTGTAAAAATAACCACACTTAGCACTCTAAATAGAAAGACTAGCCTATTCTGTGCAGCCAATGTGGAAACTGATTTCAGAGATCAATTAAAAGAGTCTGCTGGCTTTTATGGAGACTCCTGACAGGGCACAGGTGTGGCAGGTGGTCAGGGTGCCACCGGTGGAGGTTGGGAACAAAATGAGCATTGGTGTGCACTGTGATGAGTGGTGCTGCTGGCTTCAGGGACACTGTGGAAAATAGAATTAGGGGCCACATGATAGGTGTGTCACCCCCCCCAACATCTGTCCTGTCCATATGGGCCGTGTGTGCTCGTGCCATTGGGAGTCTCTGCTGACATCTTTGGAAGAATCTAGAATGAGACGTCGCTGATTACTGTGTGTGGGATTGAGGGAGTGTATCAGCTGTGGATGCCTTTAAACTTTCATTCAATTCCTAAATGACATGCATGGAAGTAGGTTTGTCGTGATACCAACATGTCATAGCAATTTTGTTGGCATTTAAAGCAAAACACACAGAAAAAAAACATACTAAAACATACAGACAGAAACAGATAGCTAGATAGCTAGATAGCTAGATAGATAGATAGATAGATAGATAGATAGATAGATAGATAGATAGATAGATAGATAGATAGATAGATAGATAGATAGATAGATAGATGACAGATGGATGGATAGAATATTAGACAGACAGACAGACAGACACACACACACACAAACACAGATGAATAACAGGCCTGGTAATATCAAATGTGTGGTTTAAGTATGTCAGGGCTGGAAGGGGCTTTCTTGGCCAGATCCAGCTCTGAGAGTTGAAAGTGGGTTAACTGGCTTTAGGTCTGAAGCTGGATAATGATGAGGAAAAGAACTGAGGGGAAACAAGAGACACTCATGTGCGGAAACCACAAGAGGCGATGGGAAGGGGATGGAGAGAGACTGACAGAAGGAACGGAGGAACGAAGTGAGAGGGAGAGAAAGAGAGAGAGAGGTGGAGCAGGAAGCTCGGGGCAGCCTGGGAGGCGGTCTTTAATTGGCAGGGTTGTGTGAGCCTGGATGACCACCAAGCGGGACTGGCACAAATGTCCAGAGGGCAGAGACGGACCCTGGCACCACATGGCATCACCATAACCAGTTTCTCCAACCCTCCACGTAGCTCCTTCTCCCTCTGTTTCTGCCTTCCCACAATCCCACAGGCACTTCCATCTGCCTCCCTCAACCAAACGTCCTCATTACAGCGAGAGAGAAAGAGAGAAGTGTTGGGCTCTAACTAGCTGAAAGTATACAGGCTACTAACTTCCGTGAGCTATTTTCCGCAACAAGTAGCAGTGTGGTAAGACATTGTTGGATTTCACATGTAGTACAATATTCATTCATTCATTTTCCTTCAGCTTAGTTAGTCACCACAGCAGAACAAACAGCCAACTATTTTGGCATATGTTTTACGCAGCAGATGCCCTTCTAGCCGCAACACAGTACTGGGAAACACACATATACACACACACAAACACGCATACACTATGGCCAATTTAGCTTATCCAATGAACCTATAGCGCATGTCTTTGGACTGTGGGGGAAACCGGAGCACCTGGAGCAAACCCACGCCAACACAGGGAGAACATGCAAACTCAACACAGAAACGCCAACTGGTCCAGTTGGGACTCGAACCAGCAACCTTCTTGCTGTGAGGTGATAGCGCTATATATATATATATATATATATATATATATATATATATATATATATATATATATATATATATATATATATATATATATGTCACGCTGGTAGACAAGGAAGACAGAGATGGTTATCTTTTCACAATGTTTATTCGAAGTAATCAATATAGGGATATCACACAGGCTGTGTGAAAAGCAGATGTCATGTGCAGGCGATCTCGCTCACAGCACTGCTGGACTAGAGCTGGTGTTAGAGCTAGTCAGTACTGTTCGCTGTAGCACAGCGAGGAATCACAGTCACAGAGTTCAGGGGAAATGGAAGATCATAGAGGAACACAACACAAGTCTTCGCCTTGTAAACATGGTGAGAGTTAAGCATGGGTTAACATCCTAAACCTCCGTTGATGGTAACAGGCATATAGTGCATGAGGGTGATTACAAATCTTCAGACAAAGTCAGATAGTAAAGACACTTCCTTTTATCAGTGCGATGGGTACAAAGACTCAGAAGGAACTTCCATGGAAGAAGAGAAGACGAAGGAGCTTGGGTGAAGACAACCATGCAACTTCAATACCGGTCGCTGAATGAACGGAGGAGGTGAGTATATATAGTGTCCGGGCTAATGATAAACAGGTGTGGATGGTTAGTAATCAGGGGAAGGTTCACGTAGTTGGATGGGACTGGTATGAGATGGTGAAACCGGATTGGGTGAGCAGGAACGAGCCGGGGATGTGACAATATATACAATATATATATATAATTCATATATTTATTTATTTTTCAACCATTAGATTTACAAATACAGTGTGTTCATATTTGATGAGGTATACTTGACTCACATGTAAATAATTATAATTCCTAATTAATCATTATTAGCATATAATATATAATTATAATTACATTAATCATAAGTATAATTATAATTAATAAATGACAATTTTTTCAATATTTTGAAAGACAAGTTGCATATATACAGTAACATCTTTTATATATGTGAAATCCAAATATGCACTTGTATGTCATATATTTAATTAGCATATATTGCTATATATCAGATTTCTATACGAGAATATACCAAAAACTGAATTATATTTCATGTTTAACCAAACATAATGGTGTATTGGATTTTTTACATGAAATATCACAATTAATTCTTGCATTTCAATGCCCATTCTCATTTACAAATCCACATGACACCTTACAGCGCATGTATTTAGACAAAATCAGGCTGATTGTGTTTGGTATGAACTCGAAATTGAGAGCGAGAGAGAGAATTGAAAGAAACTGCATTTGTTGATTCTGACTTTCATCATTTTTTCCCTCCTTCAGAAGCAAAAACAATATTTGTAATAGACAAACCAATATTAGTTATTCATTCCAAAACTCACTAGAACTCCGGGCATTCTTTCTTCGACAAACACAAGTGGTGAGAATAGGGTGAATAGGATTTGTGCTAAAAATAAAAAAGTGGCTGTTGCCTTTAGATGGCTGACTGTCCTTCAGTACAAAGAGGTCAAAGGTCATTAGTAGGCAATGACCGTTTACAGAGAAAGACAGATGAGCAAAAAGCAGGGTGGCCGACAGCTCGCATGCTTAAATGGTAAAAGAACAAGCATCTGACCACCACAGTCACTGTGTTTATGTTAAGAGCAGCTCTTGTTTAAGTACGTTTTGACTAGACGAGAATAACGACGCTTGGAATAATGAAGAGACGGACTGCTGTAGACACACTCACTTACTCACTCGCAGTGCATATACACACACAGTTTATTCAACTCTGAAAATGTAATGACCCTATTACAAAGAAACTGTCACGCTACTAATGCACGTAACGTACAGACATTCCTGCGGGACCACTATCAACACACTCGGGAAAGAGAACGGCAACCATCAATGAAGTGTTTATTTTATTGTGCCGGACAGACCAAACAAGAGCGCTCCGAGTGTTTAGAGAAAGGCTGAAGTGAACTCGAGAAAAGTGCTTGAGGCTTATTTTAATGGCGGTGGTACCTAATAGTGGAACTAAACACCGGCATGGCATGAAGGATTTCACATGGAGGCCACTATATGCACAAACAAACTGAATAACTCTTGTGTATACATCGTAATACTTAGAATGCTTATTATATGGCATGTCAAAGTAATTGAGTAAGTACAAACAACACGGAACAGGAACAAAACACTTGGTGATATGACAAACCCTAATGCTTGGCCTATGAATATTAAGCAAGGTGGTGTAACATTTCAGTCCATGCTTTCAGTTATATGTGTTTACTGTTGTAAGTAGAGGGGAAAATTGAGATAAAGTGATTTGAATTCTAGTCTACGCAATATCTGACAGAAAAATATTGACATTGATGTGCACAAAGTTTTGTTCATTAAAAACTCCCTAGAAATGGTGCATTGCGAAAATAATTGTGTGTGTGTTTATGTGTGTGCACCCATAGCAAATATATGATCACTAAGATATACAGTATTTACTTCAGAGCCAAAATGCCATAGGTACAAGTATTAATTGAATGTTATATATTCTACATCACATGTGTCAAAGCCAGTTCCTGAAGGGCCGGAGCTCTGCACAGTTTAGTTCCAACCCCAATTAAACACACCTGATCAAACTAATTGAGTGCTTTAGGCTTGTTTGATACCTACAGATAGGTGTGTTGAAGCAGGGCTGGAACTAAACTCTGCAGGGCTCCGGCCCTCCAGGAATTGACTTTGACACCCCTGTTCTACATAAATAGGTATTTTAAACAATACTTTATTGTGGCTTTAGTATAACAGAAATTAGTCAATAATTAATGGCTGTAAAATGTGTAGTATAATTGGAGACATGGTGAAAACATTCTCTAAATAGACAATAGTGAATATATTATTTAAATTTCCCACGCTCATAGTGAGAGTGTCAAGTGGGGAATGAGGGAAGGGTTTGCACACAGAAAAAACTCCAGTGTTAAATATACAGTGTGACTTTTTTGGTGTTGTTCAGTGTTAAAACCGGAGTACATTTTAATCCACGAGTGTGAAAGAGCGTATATTTAAGAGTTTTTTTTTTTTCAGTGTTAAACTTTTAACCCAATATGCAGTGTATTTCCCACTAGTGATGGGAGGTCCAGTTTTTTTTTTTTTACTCGAACCGGTTTTTTCGGACAAACAGTGATCAAACCAGTATGTTTTACTTCAACTTGAAACATGTCTTGTTGCATTTTAAAATGCAAAGAGTTAAATGTATTGAAATTATTTCTGAAAAGATTAATGAACATTTAACAAATGAAAACTATTTTCAACATATTTGATTACTGTTATCTGTCACACACACCAGTTGATAATATAGGAAAAAAGGTAATATATTAACACTTTGAAGGGTAACACACACTCCAGTTCGATGTAAGAATAAACTCTTACTGTGTTAAAAGAACTCTGAGAGTAATGTACAAATTTCACACTTTAGAAAGTGTTATTTTAACTCTAAAATGGAGGGAGTCATATGTAAACCCAAGGAGTGTTAGGTTAAACTCAAATTAAGTTAAATGTAGACTGATTTTTTTGCTGTGCATGAAAAGGGGAGTTTCATTACATGTACTACAGCTGATTTTCACACCAGCTACACAAACACAGATGCAGGGGAGATAAGACCGTGATTTGGAGAGCAGCTTTTACAGTGATCTGAGAACTGTGTGGAAGTGGAGGATTTTCAGTCCATAATAATGCAGTGATATTACTGTAAACTTACTAACTAAATCATTTTGACTAAGGTATTTCTTTCAAAACTGAAAGAGTACTGCTGAGGATACTAACTAACTTTGCCATCTGAAAAAACATAAACAAAGTACATTGATCACACACTTACCAAATCTGTAGACAGGACAATCAACACAAACTTTTTATTAAAGAAGACTAGTGGCAAATACGGATTTCACTATTTCCAGATTCGAAAAGCTCTCAGGTAAAATGTTCCTTACAAACATATTATGGTTGCATGTTAGCAGACCACTGTAATCAAAACATGTACTTTCATTGTGGAAAACTGAAAAAAACAAACCTTTGTTGCGGCACATTTATAAACACAACACTGACGACCCATGTCTCCGAACAATCCTTCTTCTTCTACTTGTGTGAATTATGGTTGGCAACACAACATGGCGTCTCTCTGAACACTGTAAATGGTAAAAAGAGCCTACGAAGCTATATCATGCATATTAGTGAAGTTGCATCTCATGCACAATAGAGGGCGCTGAACCAAGGCATTCTCATGAGTTAATGAACAGATGTGCTGAAAACTCATTGATGTCAGTTTGTACTGGCCGGTACAGACATCCAATTTTTCCATTCTGGAATTTATACAAAAATCTCATCGCCGTGACGTTGTTTTTTTAAAGTGGAAGAACGAATTTGCTCGAATAATGCAAAAACAACCAAGTTTCAATTTTTTGGGAAATATTTGTGTCCTAATAGTGTTTTTAGCAATGTGGGACACATATATATCTAAACAAAATGTGTTTTGGTGTTTTGTGACCCTTTAAATTTCCTCAGAAGACTAGCACGATCAGATGGAGCTTTATTCAGAGAATGACACTGTGTAACGTGTAAGTTATTGATACTTACAGTAGCTAGATAAATTGATTTTCAGGTTGATGTCTGATCACGTCCTCCAGAAATAGCCATAATGGTGGTTAGTGTTGGGTATTTGTTAAAATTTTGCGTCATGTCATTTTCATCCGCTTATCCGGGGCCGGGTTGTGGTGGCAGCAGTCTTAGGAGAGAACTCCAGAACTGGGCGTTCCCAGGCCAGCCGAGAGACATAGTCCCTCCAGCGTGTCCTGGGTCTTTCCCAATTCCTGGCACACCTTCCTAGGCAGGCGTCCTGGAGGCATTCGAAACAGATGCCCGCCTCAGCTGACTTCTCTTGATGTGGAGGAGCAGCGGCTCTACTCCGAGCTCCTCCCGGATGACAGAGCTCCTCATCCTGTCTATAAGGGTGTGCCCTGCCACCCTGCGAAGGAAACTCATTTTGGCCGCTTGTATCAGAGATCTTGTCCTTTCGGTCATGACCCAAAGCTCATGACCATAGGTGAGAGTAGGAGAGTCAGCTCAGCTCCTTCTTTACCACAACGGACCGTTACATCTACCGCATTACTGCTGCCGCTGCACTAATCCGCCTGTCAATCTCACGTTCCATCCTTTCCTCACTCGTGAACAAAACCCCAAGATACTTGAACTCCTCCACCATTTTGTGAAGTTAACATTTTGTTGTGATTAGAATTTTTAAAAACCAAACTTATGAAACAGTTGATGTTGCGTTACATTAGTCGTTCCAAATGTGAAATATAACTGCAAGCTTGGCTAGCATTTTGAAGAATTGAATGTTTCCTCATTCAAAGAGCTAGCAGCTGGACTTGCATGCCATAGAGAAAGTTCATAGACGGACGCTGAGTGAAATGACTTGCCTTAAAGTAACTTTGCTAAAAGTTTGTCTTCATTGCTTTCATCCATGGTAAAAATGCAATTCAAGAAAGAAGAGGTGCTTGTTCTTGAGAGGAACCGGTGTTTTCTTCTTGAAAGCGGCATGCATTGAATTCCTTCATACTGTATATGCAGCAGTTCAACTCAAAAAGCATACAAAGCTCTCAAATATTCAAATCTGAACCAGTTTGTACCAGTCATCTTGCCTGGATTTCATCCTTTATGGCAAGCCTCACCATTTCTCCATCTGACACAGTTACTGTATGGAGGAAAATATGCCAGAGTCGCACACATTTTCCATCTAAACAAAAGCCTTTACATTTTAATTACAGCGAAGTGATTGGCTGTTAATCTCTTCTTTTGATTAAGCCCTTGTTTTTTTTCTCTCTCTCTCTCTCTCTCTCTCTCTCTCTCTCTCTCTCTCTCTCTCTCTCTCTCTCTCTCTCTCTTCCTCCCTTTCTTCCTCTCTCTCAGAGTGACAGACACCAAAGCCTCATGGGATGTGAGGATACGCACTTCTGAAGGAGGTCGTTTGCGTGTGTGTGTGTGTTTGTGTGTATGTGTTTGTGTGGAAAAAGAAATCTGGGATGCTGGGAGTCGTCGCCTGGTGTCACTTGCAAAGAGCTTTCTCATTAGAGTGGCACTGTCTGACATAATGCGAATTATCTTCCTGCTTTTGAAAAACTCATGTTTCAATTACCACAAAGGGAGTGCGGGTTAACAGCTGGATGCTCTGCGGATCTGCATTCATTACGCCGCCGTCAATCTGGCCTGTTATGCTCTTCAAAATACAGGTTACAAAATGGGTTTTACAGATTGATGCTGTTGACAAACCCGGAAAAAGGAAGCAGATTTACAAGCTTTAAATATTATGTTTTAACACGAGACTAGTGTGATGGCTTACTAAGCTTTTCCGTGCAGAATTATATTCGTCTTTCACTTGCTGTTACTTGTGTGTTAGGATATCAGAAAGATCTCAATGGAAGCTTTTGGACAAGGTAATTACAGGAACTCAGTTAAAGGAACTATCAGACTCAGTTCACCAGGAACTAATTTCTCCTCAGGCCATTTTCCTAGTTGTAATGTAGGAACAATGGGATGATTTATACCAGCTGGCATTTAGGAAAATCCACAACAAGAGGATGGAGGAAACCATGAACAAAGCTGTGTGTCATGTGCTTTTCTGATAATAGATCAAGTGGGAATGTAGACATATACATTACGTGATTGAAGTGTAGGAACAAGTATAGGAGTTGATGTTGTGCCATGTCTGAACTCCCACCTCCGCCACTCAATTGCAAATAACATGGCAGCAATCACATGAATGCAAACAAGCTTGGTCGCTTTTGTTTTGGGAGAAGATTTGTCGTCAGGATTAAACTGAAAAATTACCTCAGAAGAGCTTCACAATTGATGCAGCTTTATTCTAAGGATCATATTGTGTAACACCTAAGTTATTTAATCTTATGGTAGTTACAGTACATTATTTGATTTCAGGTTGCCTCCAAAAACAGCCATATACAGTTGAAGTCAGAATTATTAGCCCCCCTGAATTATTAGCCCCCCTGTTTATTTTTTTCCCCAATTTCTGTTTAACGGAAAGATGATTTTTTAAACACATTTCTAAACATAATAGTTTTAATAACTCATTTCTAATAACTGATTTATTTTATCTTTGCCATGATGACCGTAAATAATATTTGACTAGATATTTTTCAAGACATTTTTATACAGCTTAAAGTGACATGTAAAGGCTTAACTAGGTTAATTAGGTTAACTGGGCAGGTTAGGGTAATTAGGCAAGTTATTGTATAATGATTGTTTGTTCTGTAGACTATCAAAAAAATATATATAGCTTAAAGAGGCTAATAATTTTGACCTTAAAATGGTGTTTAAAAAATTTAAAACTGCTTCTATTCTAGCCGAAATAAAACAAATAAGACTTTCTCCAGAAGAAAAAAAATATTATCAGACATACTGTGAAAATTACCTTGCTCTGTTAAACATCATTTGGGAAATATTTAAAAAAGAAAAAAAAAATTCAAAGGGGGGCTAATAATTCTGACTTCAACTGTATGTGTCTGGTGTTGTGAATTTGTTCATTTTTTGTCACAATTTAAATGTTTAGATGTAAAAAAAATGTATTGAATGATTGTTAGATTCTGTTGGTGACTCCAAATATGAACTTTAATCACAGATAAGGTAGATATAAGCTGAACTTAGATGCCTGAGATTAGTATGCCCGAAAGTATAGGAGCAAAAATGTATTCTCCCAATCAGTGAACATGAATGATACTGTAGTTCCTATTGATTGTGCCATATTTGATGCTGTTTTAATGTACAGTGGGAGTTACGTTCATTAATATTCCTTTGATTTAGTTCCTGATTTATCAGTGGTTGCTACTATGTGATATGTTTTACGCAGAGGATGCCTTTCCATCCGCAACCCAGTACTGTGGGAGTTACAGTAGAACTAAAATGTAACCAAGTTCCTGTGGTCTGAGCTTGCCAAAAAGTGTGCATTTCCAACAGTATTTTTCTGAAAAAGTTCCTCCAGTGCGAAAGCTCCACACTTGTAGTTTTATAAAGCACATGTATGTTGTATTTGAATACAGTGTGACAGGGTTTTATCAACTACGAACTCACAAAAAGCTTGTAAAATGTGTAAAGAAGTTAAAACAGCCATAGTCACACTCACAAAGAAGATCTGCTACTTGTAGATCAATTCCAATGCCTTGCCTTCCTATTGAACCGTAATGAGAACACTAGCTACATCCTAAATGACACACTATACATTATGTTTTTTGTACTTATGCACTTACACACTCAACAGCATAGTATATGTATGTAGTGTTATCGCAAATGGAACACTAACGTTTTTTTCAAGAGTTCACACTTAGCTCATGATATATACATAGCTTGTTTGGCGTGCTGTCCCGAGGGGGAGCACTGAGCTCAAGGGATCCTCGAGCCCAGGGCTCCCCCCTTTCACAGGGCGAGCAGAAACTGAGCTCAGGTCAATCTCAAACTCCCCCGCTGCTGAGGCCAAGGTGAACTTCCTGAGAGTAAGACATTACAAAAAAGATTTAGGCTTATTTTATCTATAATATAGAGCATATTTGGATAGTGGGAGGAAACCAGGGAACCCGGGGGAAACCCACGCGGACACGGGGAGAACATGCAAACTCCGCACAGAAATACCAGATGGCACATTGGTATTCTTGCTGTGAGGCAACAGTGCTAGTCACTGGGCCACTGTGCCGCCCATTGTAGATAAAGGTGGAAGAAGGGGAGGAGGGGGGTTTCTTCCAGACGAAGATAGTTGTAGAAAGGACCACAACTCCATACATGCACTTCACTCACACACAGCTGTTCTGCTTTCGGTTGATTACACACACACAGCCAGAGGATGATTACGAACCGATTAGAAGGACTGTTTATACAGCGCACACACACACACACACACACTTCATTGCTGAGCCTTGTTTATCTGTCAAGTGAACTTTACGCCACATTTTCCTTGCCTTGCCTTCCGTGTTTGAACCTTGCCTTGTTTGCTTGTTTGTTTACGTTGCCTTCTACCTCCCTATACTGACTGTTCACCTGGTATCTGAGCACAACTCTGGATTTCCTGTGTACATCTGTTTGCCCCTGTGTTGATCATTGCTTGCCTGACCATCTCTGTTTAATAAACCTACATTTGGACCCGCATTTCTTTTGTCAGCATCTCCCTTGTGACAATCAGTGCCTGAAAGCTCCACCCTTCTGCTATGTGAGCAAAGCAGCGATCGTTGAGTGCGTGAAGTGTCCAACATTCCACACTTCATTTTAATGGTTGAATAAGTGCATCATCCGGGTATTTAAAGTGCACTTATTCTTTCAGTGTGAATGCAAGTATGTGATGCAACTACTGACAATAGGTCAGATACAATTTTGTCCTGGTCACATTTTGTGACATCATGTACTGTGTTTGGATTGCTTTTGATGAATGCCAATGATACATTCATATTTCAGTCTAGCTGTACCAAAGTTTATATGGAAGTGGTCTAAAACCCATACTTTCATACTTCTGGTTGAGATGCTAGAGCTCACAGCACTGCTTTATACTGTATGTCTCAAGCATTTGGTCCAAATTCAAATAGAATAAAATGGATAATTAAATAAATGCATTTAAGCTTTTGCTCGCTCACCATTTCAACATTTCCCTCCATTCTTCTTTTTCACGCTCAGGCAGTCAAGTTAACCTTGGTCGGGCGCATTTTGCTTCTTTCTGGCAGTGCTGTGCATGCTTATCCATTCAAACATTGCTCTTGGCGATCAAGGTTACAGTTCTGGAAGATAAGCAAGATCCTCGCAGACAAAAGCCGCAACAATCACAACAAGCACTTCAGATTGCCACAAAACCTTGCTGTGTGGCCAGCATACCAGAAACTGAGGCCGCGCTGAATGCAACGATGCCAGAGTATTGGAGCAGAACGGAGGATTGGAACAGCGTGAATTTGTCCGGAATGAATGAGGAGTTGATTTATTTTTTTGAAACCCAAAGTGTTGTGGCTTTCCAATAACACTCCAATACTGCTCCTTCACCATTACAATCAAGCCTAAGAGCCTTAACATCCTATGCTGGTAGTAATGAATGCCTTACTGTCCGATGGTCTAACACAGAAGTATCATGCAAATCAGAAAGAAAGTTATACATGAACCAGATGCTGCGACTAATTTTTTAATTTTTTGTTTATTTTGTCGCAGTTCCTAAATAAACAGAATATTAAAGGGGAAAACAGTGGACGTGGCTATTTTTTTTTCGACTGTGAGCTGATTGGATGTAGTAAAGTAAGCATTTCATCCAGAAAGAAAAGGTTTGGGGAGAGTTTTTACAACCTGAGACCATTTTGACCAACCGCTTTAATATCATAGAGCTGTCAAAACTGACAGTTGGAGGGGCGTGGTTAAGTATGCTAGCCACGCCCAATACCTCAGACAGACGTAATCTGAGAATTTAACTGAAAATAAACAAGTGCATTTTCAGATTTCAATTAAAGATTACAAGGGTATTTATTTTTCTCTGTCATGCACAGATGAATTGTTCACCACAAAACTAGCAATGTGAACTAACAAACTCAATATGGTTAGTTTTGATTTCATGTGTACTTTAAACAATCATTTAGGGTGCTTTCACATTTAAAACTAGTGTGGAATTGCTTTGATTGCAATGAAACTGTGGTTTGATTCTTGTGCGCGTGAACTCATCTCAGACTTGGATGTGTGTGGTAATGTAACCCGCACATTCAGTTTATCCAATGACAATCTATAGGGGTTGACAGTTTAAAGATGTACCTCAAATATAACTGAGAGGGAGCACGCAGAGCGAATTCAATCAGAACGGCAAAGGAATCTCACAATCAGCTTCTGCCTTAAAAAGAGTACAAAATTACTAAACAATTTGCAAGCGGTATGAGCAACACATACAGTAAATGCAAGTTCTGTTTACTTTGTTACATATAACAGCACCAATTTAAAGCACAAAAACAGTATTTTCCATGCATTCTGTTTTTTATCATGCACCATGCATGTTTGTGATGATGTACGATAAGATAATCCAGAGCTCAATGTGATAAAGGGAATGTAAAACCAGATGATTTTAACAATATCCAACAAATCCTTCAAGACAGACCTGTTGGGAGCTAATCACTAATATGGTTTTGTTGATATGTGTGATTAACTTTTAGCAATCATGTTCAATAGTGGAAATTACCTTTAATACTGTACTAAAAATCCCATGCAAGTCTGTGTGTGTAATGTCCAGTCAGGCTTATAGTTTGTGCAGGTACAATAGTTTTTGTCACTCCAAAATTTATTCATAAAGTAGTGAAAGATTTGCATGTTTTTAAGACCTGTTACTCTACTAAGCATTTCAAGAGAGTTTAAAGGCACAATAAATTATAATGTTTGTAGCATTAAAATAGATGATTTACATGTAATTATTTATACTATGAAGACTATACAGCATTTATTAATTTGATTGGATTTTCTGTGTCTGAATACAAAAAAATAAACACATCTGAAATGTTGTTTATTTTAGCTGTACTGTATTTGCTCTATTGTATTTTTCAATCCTTGTAATGTTTATTATATGCTACGTGTTTTCTCCCAGTATTCCAAACGAACTACAACTCCCAGAACTCTTTGCACTCATCAACTCCTGCCACACCTGACAATAATCTGAACACCCACACACACACATCTGAAACTCATCTTCACTGATTACATGGACTATATATATATATATATATATATATATATATATATATATATATATATATATATATATATATATATATATATATATATATATATATATATATATATATATATTTGTATTTTTTTTTCCAGAGATAGGTTGCTGCAGGAAGGGCATCCTCTGCGTAAAAACCTGCTGGATAAGTTGGCGGTTCATTCCGCTGTGGCGACCCTGGATTAATAAAGGGACTAAGCCGAAAAGAAAACGAATGAACGAATTATATATATATATATATATATATATATATATATATATATATATATATATATATATTAATCACTCACTTTCACAGACACTTTGCTGAGTCTTGTTTACTTGCTAACATTACAAAGCATTTTCCCTTGTCTAGTCTTCCAGTGTTTTGATCTTTCACTTTTTTACCATGTTTGATTCTTTGCCGTCTAGCCTGACCATTCGCCCGTTTTTTGACCTTACTTTTATGCTCCTGTTTGTGGCCTGCATGACTTTCTTGTTAATAAACTGCTTGTGGATCTGCACGTCAGTTGTCAGCATCCAATTGTTACACTTTGCAGATGCACTTCCCTACACCAAAGAAAAATGATTCATTGGATTTACTAAATTATATTATAATAAGCTAAGGAGTTGCAAACAATGCATAAGGGCTGAATTTAAATAAATTAAGTTGAACATTACAAAATTTAATTTGTTTAAACTCAGCCCATATAAATTGTTTGCAACCACTTACCTTAAAAAAATTTATAGTAAATCCAATGAATATTTTTTGCAGTGTAAAAAATCATCTTAATTTATTTAAAAAGATGAATTGTTTTCTTTACAAATAGATCTATAAGAACAAAAAAATGAAACATCACAATATTAATTATTTCTAAATAATGCAGCCGTTCTTCGAATCAAAATTTGACATTCAATGCTTTAATAAAAAATTTTATTTTAATACCTATGTGTAAAACACTTCCAGATTTGGCAGTATTGAAATAGTGAATGGGCACTAATATGCTTTTCCTACTTCCACCTGGGGATACTCATCCCAAGGCCTCTAGAAATTGTGACCTGTGAAGAGATGATGACAACCATAGAGGACTTCTATAGGTATCCATAATCCTGGACCAGGTCGTATCCTGAGCAGATCTTGTGGCGGTCGTGGAGGAGTGGATAGCATGAGACTGATTCCTGAAATACCACAGTAACAGACTAGTCTCCGCATTGATCCCAGCCTGAACCCCCGCTGGTGGAAATGTTCATTCCCAACTGAGCCTGGTTTCTCTCTAGGTTTTTTTTTTCCTTCACTTTCGTGAATTGGTGAAGTTTGTTCCTCGCCACTGTCTTGCTTGGTTTGGAATTTGTGAAGCTGCGCATCGATGGATTTGCTCTTCAGTGTTTGGACTTTCAGCAGTGAAAATTAAACCACACTAAACTGAACTAAACTGAACTTCAACTCTGAAAACTGGACTGACACAGCTTCAATTTACTAGAACTTCTATGTTAAGCTGCTTTGACACAATCGACATTGTAAAAGCGCTATAGAAATAAAGATGAATTGAATTGAATGTTCTTTGCATAAAGTTTACATTTAAAGACATATCCCAAACAGAATTATGGATGGAGCAGTGTTTCTGTTATCACTGAGAGGGAAATGGTGAACTCGGAGCAGACTGATTATTGAAAGCTTGAAGCACGGAGGCGAAATTGTTGCCACTCCACTCCGCTCACACACTCCGGACGTCACACAATCTCAAGCGAGAATTGCTTTTTGAATGCGAGCACAGAGGAGAAGCGAGAGGAACGCTTCTTTTCTTCCGCTCTTTTAATCAGACGAGAGGTTTGTTTCATGTCTCATAAACCTCTTTGCTTTAACAAAGCCGACTGACATCTCTATTAACTGGAAACAGGGGAAATGGATACGTGCAGACATTAAATGCCATTAATGCGGTGACTCAATACAAAGAAATCGGATCTGTGCTACAGAAGCATCCGGCATAATTATCTACAAAAAAAGAGGAAGGGACGGACAGTGTGAACAGTGAATGTCTGTGTGTGTGCGGTTATGTATGAGCTCTTTTTACTTCCCAAACATGACATCTGTTCTGCGATCTGAAGTATCTCTGTGTGAGTGCGAGTTTGCGTGAGCGGAGAGTTAGATTTATCAGTTTCCCTGAGTTTCTGTGGTCACCATCACCCTCCTATCTGTCGTAGCATCTGTCGTGTGAACTGACATGGGAAGAAGTTCGTGCCTTTATGTGTTTGTGTGTGTAAATGTGAAGGTAGACTTTTCATTACAGGATTACGCTCTTTATCCAGCTGGTTTCTTGAGGCTGTAATGGAACTATTCCTGAATGCTGTGTACCTGCGATGTATTGGAGTAACCTTTAGGCCATTGTGCAGAAAGCAGGCCAATAAAAGCTCACTAAGCTGCTGAAACATACTGTAGAGAGATCAGATGGAAACACATATTCATCTTCCTCCAGGCTGAGAGAAAGCAGGATTATGGATGTAAGAGCATTTAGGAATGGAACAAAAATGGATCTGATGGCCTCAAGACCAAGGAAGTGAGACAATGACTTGGTGTTTATTCAACTATTTGTCATTTCTTTGGCTCTGCAGACTTTTAGAGTATGTTTACAGTCCATTTCAACATACTTGTTAATACATTTTGGTATGTACAGGATAGTGAATTATTTCATTATTTTAATAACAATCCATTTTAAATTCAGATTTTTGACACAGCGATTAGAATTGAACACTTTACAATAAGGTTGTATTAGTTAATGTTAGTCAATGCATTTTCTAATATGAACAAATAATGAACAATACAATATTCACAGTAATTATTCATGTTATTTAACATTAGTTAATAGAAATACAGTGACATCTGTTCTGCAATCTTTCATTATTTTAATAACAATCTATTTTAAAATTCAGATTTTTACACAGCGATTAGAATTGAACACTTTACAATGAGGTTGTATTAGTTAATGTTAGTCAATGCATTGAACTAACTTGAACAAACATGACCGATATATTTATTACAGTAATTATTCATGTTAGTTAATGTTAGTTAAGGAAAATACAGTGACATCTGTTCTGTAATCTTTCATTATTTTAAAAACAATCTGTTTTAAAATTCAGATTTTTGACACAACGATTAGAATTGAACACTTTACCGTAAGGTTCATTCATTTCATTTTCGGCTTAGTCCCTTTATTAATCCGGGGTCGCCACAGCGGAATGAACCGCCAACTTATCCAGCACACATTTTATGCAGCGGATGCCCTTTCAGCTGCAACCCATCTCTGGGAAACATCCATACACACTCATTCACACTTCTACACTACGGACAATTTAGCCACCCCAATTCACCTGTACCACATGTCTTTGGACTGTGGGGGAAACCGGAGCACCCAGAGGAAACCCACGCAAACACAGGGAGAACATGCAAACTCCACACAGAAACGCCAACTGACCCAGCCGAGGCTCGAACCAGCGACCTTCTTTTTGTGAGGCGACAGCACTACCTACTGCGCCACTGCATCACCTACAGTAAGGTTGCATTAGTTAATGTTAGTCAATGCATTGAACTAACATGAACAAACATGAACGATACATTTATTACAGTAATTATTCATGTTAGTTAGTGTTAGTTAATAAAAATACAGTGACATCTGTTCTGCGATATTTCATTATTTCAATAACAATCTATTTTAAAATTTAGATTTTTTGACACAACGATTAGAATTGAACACTTTACAATAGGGTTGTATTAGTTATTGTTAGTCAATACATTTACTACTATAAACAAATAATAAACGTGACATTTATTACAGTAATTATTCATGTTAGGTAATGCTAGTTAATGGAAATGCACTGACATCTGTTCTGTAATCTTTCATTATTTAATAATCTATTTTAAAATTCATATTTTTGACAAAAACTTGAATTTAACACTTTACAGTAAGGTTTTATTAGTTAATGTTAGTCAATGCATTGAACTAACATGAACAAACATGAACAATACTTTTATTTCAGTAATTATTCATGTTAGTTAATGTTAATTAATGAAAATACAGTGACATCTGTTCTTCGATCTTATGTTACTTTAATAACAATCCATTTTAAAATTCTGATTTTTGACACAACGATTAGAATTTAACACTTTACAATAAGGTTGTATTAGTTAATGTTAGTCAATGCACTTCCTAACATGATCAAACAATGAACAATACATTTATTACAGTAGTTATTAATGTTGGTTAGCGTTAGTTTATGAAAATACGGTGACATCTGTTCTGAGATCGTTCCTTTAATAACAATCTGATTTAAAATTCAGATTTTAGACACAACGATTAGAATTGAACACTTTACAATAAGGTTTTATTAGTTAATGTTAGTCAATGCAATGAACTAACATGAACAAACAATGAACGATACATTTATTACAGTAATTCTTCATGTTAGTTAACGTTAATGAAAATACAGTTGTTCACTGCTAGCTTATGTTATCTCACAGTGCATTACTTAATATTAACAAGCATGAATTAGGATCTTATTAATGCATTAGTAAGTGTTGAACTATGATTAATAAATCATCAACTTAGAATTATAAGGTTCTATCTGCGTTCTGAATGATTTTGAGATATTGAGCTTCAAAGCTAACATTTGTTTTGTTTTTTAAATAAAAAGTCTTAAAATGTAAACAACATATAAAAAACATTCCATAATGTAAATAAAATGTCATTTAATAAGATTATGCTAATAACTTAATGTTGACAAAAATGTCAGATAGAACCTTATAATTCTAAGGTGACAAAATGCTGTACAAGTATTGTTCATCATTAGTTCATGTTAGTAAATGCATTAACTAACATTAACTAAAGAAACTGTATTGTAAACTGTAAGTGCCACTGAATTTATTATTATTTATTCATTTAATTTAATAAAAGACATGCTTATTAAATAAAATCATACGTGGTGGACATTAGTTTTAATTTAATTTCATCATTTTTTATGAATATATAAAACACACAAATAGAATTTTCTGAAATGTTTAAGGTTAAATTAAGGTTAAGGTTAGATTCGTCAAATATAAATTTGTCTTTAATACTTTATTTTATAACAGATATTCATATTTTAAAACTCCTCATGGGAAAATATAATAAATACACATAGAAATCATTAGAGAAGTAACGAAAATGTGATGGATGGATGGATGGATGGATGGATGGATGGATGGATGGATGGATGGATGGATGGATGGATGGATGGATGGATGGATGGATGGATGGATGGATGGATGGATGGATGGATGGATGGATGGACGGTCAATGTTACTATAGTTGAGAAAGCATGTAAAATTGACGAATATGTGGACCACTGCCCATATAATCATATTACTCACCAAATGCTAATATCACCATGATGAGAACAGCAAGAGAAACCAAAAGGACAGAAATGAAAAGAGGAATAAACAAATGGAAGAGTAGCTCTGGTTGGGCATTTGAATGGCAGACTGCATTCATTACTGCGATTCCATCAGCGTATGGTCGAAGCATATTTCTTCATGGCCTGTCGCAGGCCCTGCCGGCACAAGGGCAGCCATGCAAGGGTTGCTTATGGCCCTAGGATAGACTAATGAGAAAAGTCCGCCATATACTCACATACACACACACACTTAGGCATGTAGGCTGTCTCAGTGGGCCTCACACGATGCTTTCTTGTATTAGAAATTCAAGCTGGAGAGCACTAGGCTCAGAGGGACACAGCTCAGTGACTTCACAAAAAAAAAAAAAACATTCTCAATGAAACATCGCACAATTCAGGGCTAACTGACCACTTGTGTGCTAAGAGCTTCATCTGACATTCTAGCAGAGTTGCTTCAGTAAACACTATATACTTGCCCCGCCCACAGCTTCTTCTGACTGGTCCAACGTTTAAGTCTAAATCAAATTAAAATATTTTTTTCTATGTGTTTGTTCAATTTAAATCCCACTCTCAAAAATAAACCCATGAGTTAAAAGAAAAAGTACTGTACAAAAAAATCTAAAAATGTAAACAAACCTAAAAATGGAAATAAACACTATGAATCATGAACAGGCCCACACAGAATCTGCCCTGGCAGAAATCTGCAAACTTCCTCAGATTTTTAGCCCATCATTGAGTCTATATACTTGTGTAAATATGTGTAAAGTTATATTTATTCAGCTTTTAAATTAATTTCAATAATATTATTGACTAATATGAAATTATTTTAGTTTTTAGCTTCGATACTCAAAAGTCATTCCACATAAATCTGCAGATTTTTAAAATGCATTAACCAACATTAAGTGATGAAACCATGTTGTAAAGTGTGACTGAATTTATGACTATTTATTCATTTAATTTCATAAAATAAATGTTTATTAAAAAAAATTATTTGTGATGGACATTATTTTTAATTTAATTTTATAGTTTTTTATGAATGTATAAAACACACAAATACAATATTCAGAAATGTTTAAGGTTAGATTTGTCATATATACATTTGTCGTTAATACTTTATTTTATGACAGATATTCATATTTTAAAACACCTCTGGGAAATGTATAATAAATACACATGAAATCCTTAAAGAAGTAACAAAAATTTTTAAAAAGCATGCTTCATTGTGGACGAATGGATAGACGGATGAACAGATGAATGGATGGGCAGACTCATGGATGGATGGATAAATGGACAGACAATGTTACTATAGTTGACGAAAGAATGTAAAATTACGTATATGATTTTTTTACTAAATTCTGTGCAAAAATAGCTAAAAAAATCTATAGATTCTGTCTGGTCCTATTCATGAGGCAGTTCCTGCCAAAGTACACAACTGTTAACTAGGAGCTGTAGAGATAGATAGATAGATAGATAGATAGATAGATAGATAGATAGATAGATAGATAGATAGATAGATAGATAGATAGATAGATAGATAGATAGATAGATAGATAGATAGATAGATAGATAGATAGATAGATAGATAGATAGATAGATAGATAGATAGATAGATAGATAGATAGATAGATAGATATTTGATGAATTAACATGACATGTAAATATTATGCATGCATATTGTTTAATACAGTATACCATAGATCTCAATAGTCTGTTAAACACTTATTTAAACTGATGCATTACGCAAGACACCACTAACTACTAGTCAGCTTTGAAAATAAGTCATTTTAAATGTTGCTTGAAGGGAGCTTAAATCTGTCTTTCATCATGTTTCCAACTGTTATAATCAGCGAACTTTAAAAAGCAAACTATGCAGTATATCAGGCTTTCCACAGAACAAGATCACCCACCAAATCACCACGGAATTCCCAGGCTCGGTATAAATGAAGCCTTTGACCTGTGCTAAATTCTCCTTAGGTTCATTTGATGCCATGGGTGAGATGACCAGATCCTAGCGTGGACATTCTCACCGCCTGTTTCCACAGCTACTAAAAGAGAAGAATGAGAAAAATAAATAGCCAAAAAGAGAACATGACCTCTGACCTCTAATCCTTTGACCTTGGTGACTTGGTCACTTCTTTAATAATGAACAATGTCTAAAATATCCACACAGTCCTGTCAAGCCATTTAAAAACACAAAATACCTGGAATGTTCCACATTTTCTTTCCCCCATTTAGCCCACATGGTGCTAAGGTTTATGCAAAATCTTCAGATTTTCCTTCAAAATAAAAATGATCCTATATTTTGCTCACCCTCAAGCCATCCTAGAAAGATATGCCTTATTTCCTTCAGTCATACACAGTCAGATTTATATTAAATAAAAAGGACAGTATTCCGTTTGACTTTTGTGAGTCTTTCCCTCTCAGATGCATTGGTGGAATCTGAGGGTTATAATAAAAAAAAAAAAGTGTATTTTTGTTGAACCAGGAACTTAAAGGAGCTGGTCATTGTTTTCTGTATGTTATAACAGTGAGTTATCAAGGTTAAAAAAGAATTAGAAAGCAAATGTGTCACTTGACTTGCATGCTATACCAAGCTTTTGGAAGTCATGTTATATTTTGTGTGAAGAACAGACCATATGCAAACCTTGCCTAATATAGCAGTAAATTGGAACACTAATTCATGAATTTAGGATTCAACTCGTTTATAATTGTGTGTTTTTTGTTGAAACAAGAAACTAAAACAGAAGAAAAGAATGAGAAAAAAAAAACACCCAAAAAGAACGGCATATGTGATTCATATGACTTGACAATAATAACAAATCTTCTGATTTGTATATATTTACTTGTTTGTGTGTGTGTGTGTGTGTGTGTGTGTGTGTGTGTGTGTGTGTGTGTGTGTGTGTGTGTGTGTGTGTGTGTGTGTGTGTGTGTGTGTGTGTGTGTGTGTGTGTGTGTGTGTGTGTGTGTGAAGAACACAATAAAAATGTAGTAAATTACTTGCCATTTAATTTTCCAAATGAACTGCTAACCACTTGCACACTTGCCCACAGAACTGATCTCAAACAGTCTGATTCATGAATTGTCATGATTATTCTTCTGTTTTCCTCAACATTATGACTCATTTAATTAAAATATAACTCAATTATGAGCATGTTTTTGATTTTTAAGATATACCGATGTCTACGGAGACTCAGTGGTTAACACCGTCGACTCACAGCAAGAAGGTCACTGTTTTGAGTCCTAGCTGGGCCAGTTGGCATTTCTGTGTGGAGTTTGCATGTTCTCCCCGTGTTCGAGCGGCTTTTCTCCGGGTGCTCCGGTTTTCCCCACAGTCCAAAGACATACGCTATAGGCAAGTTGGATTAACTAAATTGGCCAT
This sequence comes from Danio kyathit, assembly GCA_903798195.1. Taxonomy (NCBI): domain Eukaryota; kingdom Metazoa; phylum Chordata; class Actinopteri; order Cypriniformes; family Danionidae; genus Danio; species Danio kyathit. The sequence goes on from LR812530.1 coordinate 42,914,243, forward strand.
AGTGTATGAGTGCGTGTGTGAATGCAAGATTGTATGGGTGTTTCCCAGTAATGGGTTGCCACTGGAAGGGAATCCGCGATGTAAAACATGTGCTGGAATAGTTGGAGGTTCATTCAGCTAAGACAATAACTTCTAATTATTGAATGTTTAGTGAATTGTATGGTTCCTTTAAAGGAAAATTTCACACAAAATTGAAAATTAACAAATGAAAAAACATGGTGAAAGTTCCAGGAATACAGCAGTTAACATTTGAAGTGGATCAAAAACATTCATCAAGGTTGTCCTTAAAGCTATCTATTTTAGCATCCATTTTTGAAAAGCTTTTTTGATCCACTTCAAATGTTGACTACTGTAGATGTGTCTCGCATTAACCACTTAAGACACCACAAAAGGTGACAATGTATAAGACACTAGTTGGCTTTACGTTACTATTTGACCATACACTCTATAAAAAAAAGCTGGGTTGTTGTGAATATAGTATATTACTTTTACTCCTCCACTGGGAATGTGTCCTATTCGTCGAGTCAAAGACCAGCCAAGAAGTTGGTAAATATTTGCATTCCGCAGTTGCTGAAGGTTTTAAGTTCATAATTTATTTAAATAAATAAATAAATAAATAAATAAATAAATAAATAAATAAATAAATAAATAAATAAATATTTATTTATTTATTTATTTATTTATTTATTTATTTATTTATTTATTTATTTATTTATTTATCATTATAATTATTATTATTCATTATTATTATTATTATTATTATTATTATTATTATTCAATAAATAAATAAATAAATAAATATTTATTTATTTATTTATTTTTTAAATATAAAATCACATTGATACACTTTACAAGATGAGTTAAATCCCCTGGCAGCATATGGGTTATTTGGAAGCTTCAAAAAACGTCCACTATCTAACATTGTTATACAGCATGGAAGAGCCAGGATAAAATTTAAGACTACTCTGACTGTGTTCGTCTGACAGAAAAATGTCATAAACACAGAGGAAGGCTTAATGGTAAGCAAATGAAACTATTCCACTTACTGAAGCTTAAAGGGTCTGCACACATTAACCAAACTAAAATAATGTGGGCCGTTCATTTACCCAAAAGGCATTTTGGTTGTTTAAACGAACCCTAAAGCACTGCTGTTAACAGCATATGTAACAGGTCCTGAAGTCCTTGAGCTGTATTCATTATGGAGAGTATTTAGTTTCATGAGCATTGGTGCTGTACCTCAGTATTACTCCAACTCTCACCAAGCCTAACAAATTACCACTGTGCTGCACAAACCAAACAACTAATGAGTAAACACTGAAATGAGTTGCTTTCACAGTACTTTAATGGCCAGGGTTGGCCTTGGGGCACCGTTTTTTTTTTTTTCATGGCGATTTTACAACGGCCCCAGTTTAATGCGGATCTTAATTAAGGTGAAATAGAGATCCCCAGGGGCCAACGGCAGCCATCACTGCTGCTATTAAGTCACACTGTGGAGAATTTATGAGACGTCGTGGGGCAAAACAAAACAGATGCACCGAGAAGAACACAAACACAAATATAGCAATGCGCTGGTATAAAGAGACAAGTTGCATGATATACTGCCTCTATATCAAGTCCTGGTGCCACAAAAAAAGCTACTAAACAGTATGACAACAGTTAATTAAAGTAATAAGAAACAAGCAAATTTAAATGCAAGTAGATTGAATGCAATATATATTTTGACACTAACTAATTAAAGTAAACTTCTACACTAACTTAAGTGTGAAGTATAATCAGGTATTCAATTTTACAGCTTCCGCAGAGGAGATGTAATAGTACAATACATAATACATTTAATTAAATATCACAATTTATTACAGTTTCAAAAAAGCACCACAAAACCAATATTAATTGTTAGAATATCTGATGTTAAAAATATATAAATACATGTAAAATAAATATATGTAAATATAAATATATATATAATCCAAATAATCCAAATATATATATATATATATATATATAAATTATCATTATTATTATTATTATTATTATTATTATTATTATTATTATTATTAGCAGAGTATTAAACATGGACAGATATTGCAGATTCTAAATATTATTTTAAATATTAAAACTACATTCAATTATTATTATTATTATTATTATTATTGTTTTTATTATTATTGATATTATTTTTATTATTATTATTATTATTATTATTTATTGTTATTATTATTATTATTATTATTTATTGTTATTATTATTATTATTATTTATTGTTATTATTATTATTATTATTATTATTATTATTATTATCCTCGTCATCACCGTCGTCATCATCATCATCATTAATATTATTATTAGCAGTAGTATTATACATTAACATATACATTACATTCTAAATATAATTTTAATATTAAAACTGCATACATTTTTATATTATTATATTTTTATATAATGCTGCGTTCACACCAGATGCGGATGAAGCATCAAGTGCGAGTGATTTATATATTAAGTAAATGCAAACACGCGAATAGACATCCTGCGGTGCGATATGCACGAATCACTTGAGTTGGAAAATCTGAACTTCAGCGGACATTCGTGCCGTGTTAACCAATCAGGAGCTTTTTCTTGTAGGGGCATGATTATGACTTAGTGCCTGTTGTTGGTGTCCTGTGGGAAAATCCTCCTGCAAACACCAGACAACAGTTCATCAAACTGGGCTCGGCTCGGTCTGAAGCATCGCTGAAAGCCTCTATCATCCAGGTATAGTTTCTAGAGGAGTTGATGAACTCACAGAACTGGGTGCACCTCTGAATGGATCTAGTGGACTCAGACAAACAAATCGATGCTGTTTTTCAGCCTACATAAAGCACATAAACACAGTTATTCTCTCAATAAAATCCATGTTAGCCATTTAGCAATGAAGCTAGAGTCACGAGGCAGACAGAAACCTTGCCCATGACACGAATCCGCGTTTATCATAAAGTGAATTTTTTAGTTAATTTGACGCGCGAATGAAAGAGTAAACTCAAAATGTTCACGCCTCTATTTACGCACGACTAGCACGATTTATTCGCACGTTTTGTGTCTGGTGTGAACACAGCATAATAGATATATAATTATAATTTTAATATATTTTTATAAATTTTTTAAATATAAATAAAGATATATGAGATATAAGATATATAATTTATTTTTAAAAAAATGTAATGTTTTTTTTTTTGCCATTCTTTATAACAACTGCTCCATAACTGTTTTCAATGAAGCAGATAAATATATAATGTGTTCCACAAAGTGTTTCATATCCTCTGAATATCATAGCCATTTCTTTAGAGGTCAAGCAGACCCTGAGGTCACCTGTCCAAATCTAATCAAACTGCATAAATAATCCAAAGTGCATTTTCAAACAGGGCTTGACTTGCCAAGTCTGTAGATTGTACTCCACTGTCATGCACAGAGTTTAAGTCCAGCCTAAATATCAGCACTGTCTTCTCAAATGCCACAGCACCATGATGAACAACTACTTGCTGATCTTCAACGTCACAAAAAATCACGTAAAAGATCATTCTTTTAAAAGGTGAATGTGCAAGATTTGTCTATACTGTTTCATTTTTTTTATTATAAAGCTTTTCAGATATACCGTTAAAGTCAAAATTATTCACCCTCCTGTGATTTTTTTAAATTCTTTTCAAATATTTTCCAAATGATGTTTAACAGAGTAAGGACTTTTTCACAGTATTTCCTATAATATATATTTTTTTTATTCTGGAGAAAGTCTTATGGTTTTATTTTGGCTAGAATAAAGGCAGTTTAATTTATGTAGTTTTTAAAACCATTTTAAGATCAATATTACTAGCCTCTAAAGAAGATATTGCAAAAATCTGGCATTGCGAAATTTTGTTTTCTGTGATATATAAAGTGATATTCTAGGTAATATTTTTTGTCAGTCTTTATTTTAAGATTCAGTTCTCACTCTTAGCAAGTCTTTTTGACTGTTGCTTCAATAAACTCCTAATTTGCTCACTATTAATAGTTATTAAGGTAGTACAGGTATTGGGCAGGATTAGGGATGTAGAATAAGATCATACAGAACATGTGCTTTATAAGTACTAATAAGCAGCCTATATCTCAATAACATGCATGCTAATAAGCAACTAGTAATAATGATAATTGGTCACTAAAGTGTTACCGAATGTAATAATTTTGATAGACTGGGATGATTCTGTAGGGGAGTGAATCATGCATAACTTGTAATAAACAAACCACAAGTAGATAAATGCAACACAGCAAAAATTACACTGCAAAGTCAACACAGTATTGCATATCTTTGTGATGTGACTATTGCGGACGCACACATTGCGATACCGGTGCTGAAATGATATATTGTGCAGTCCTACCCTAAAGCTTTTTTTTTTTTTTTTTGATTGGCTACAGAACAAAGCACTGTTATACAATGATTTGCCTAATTACCCTAACTCACCATGTTAACCTAAAGAACCTAATTAAGCCTTTAAATGCCACTTTAAGCAAAATACTATCTTGAAAAAATATATTATTTACTGTCATCATGGCAAAGATAAAATAAATGAGTTATTAGAAATGAGTTATTAAAACTATTATGTTTAGAAACGCGTTGAGAAATCCTCTTTCGATTAAAAATAAATTGAGGAAAACATATAAAAGAATTCAAATGTAACAGGAGGGCTAATAATTCTGATTTCAACAGTACTTGCGGTGCTAGTTATGTCTTAACAAGAACAAAGAACAAGTCTGAACATCCTGCTATAATGAGGGGGAATGCTGTAAATGAAGGCAAAAAGTCACTTTTATATGAAAATATTCTTATTAAAGGGGTCATGAATTGTCCTTTTGATTATTATGTTGTATTCTCTGAGGTCCACTTCAAAAGTTATCAGAATTTCAGCATATCATCAGAACACACTGTTTGAATAGACATGGTAGACTGTAGACTCATTAGTAAAAGCCCATTGGTCTGACTGGGCAACAGTTCGCATATTTAAACATTCAGAACTACCAGAATTCAATAGCTACTAGAATCACCAAATCGGTCATCTTGACCGTTCTCATATAAGACGTCATATGGCAAGTCATAGTTATATTCACAGATTTTATTGAGATAAAATAATTAAGCTTTGAATGTCTGTCAGAATATTTAATATAGCAATTACCCTAAAAATATGATTTTTGTTTTGTAATACAGCCTATAAACATGTAGTCAGGCTGCTAGATCGCTCACTTTCTTGCTATTTTGAAAGATTTCTGAAGTAAAGTTTTTGTAGAAGTAGCACAATTTGTCCTTGTGCATTTATCACATATGCTTCTCTACTTTTGTTTATCATCCTCCAATAGAGCACACAAACACAAGGTCAAAAGTTTGTGAAAAATATGTAGTAATAAAAAAAGTAATGAAAAAAATACAAAATTAAGTGAAATGAAATGTACTATTGAATCCTATTTGATTTGCAATTTCTATGCTGGTCTACACCCTTTTGTGCTTGAGCACCATCAGGTCGTGTTGTACTGCAGATTGTCTTGTTTCTAGTCCAAATATCTAAAAAGTCTTAAATCAACAAGAATTTTCTAAACAAGAAAATAAAAATGGCTTTTAAAAAAAGCCACATTTACAATGTTTTTATCCAGATTTACTGATATGTTTGCCATTATTTCATAGATTGTGTGTAAAAAAAGAGGGATTGCACTTACTAATTAAAGTTTAAAATCTTTTGTAACACTGCAAGCTTTAGATCAGGATTTTTTCAAAAATCTGTCTGTCCAATAGGATGTACATTGGGTTCAAAATCTGTTACTTAAAGTAAATCTCCAGTAATCCTGCTTGAACTTTATATATAAACTACATATATATATATATATATATATATATATATATATATATATATATATATATATATATATATATATATATACTATGTTGATGTACTAATTCATTGCTGAAACAATTTCCAACACAGGCTCATTCTGAAAACGTAGTCCCATGGATGTTTCTGGAGACGAATTATGTATAGCCGGAGGTATGGCTTGCATTTCATTTGATTTTTTTTAAACGAACGCTACGGGGTGGTATGACGGCGTTCCTTTTCGCGCTTACCAGCTGAGCGCTTACCTCCGTGTGGAGGGCTTTCCCGCCGCAACCAGTTTTTCCCGTTAGCTCGTCGTGTATGTCGATGGACTTGAGATGCCGAGAGGAGTTGACCACAACAATGATGATAGGGTTCGAGTCCGGGGAAGAGCGGTTCCAGAAATTAGGTAAGACAAAAACAGAATCCAAAAAATAAAATGAACAAGTGAATAACAGGGTGAGAATGTGGTAAAATCCGAAAACGTGGTAAAAATCAGACGAGGGCTTTTCTTTTTCTGGACGGCTTTGGGTTTAGGGAAGTAAGTGGGTGGGTGGGTCAATCAATAAAATTGGTTGGGTTTAGGGAAGGAGGAGGGTGGGTCAGTCGATTGGTCGGCCATCCAGTCACTCATTCGTTCAGTCAGTCAGACAGACAGTCGGTCAACAGTAGCCACGTGGATTTGCGAAAACAAAAACTGCTGAAATATGTACCTCCCGGGGCGTATTTTGCGGTCTTCAGAAACATCCACAGGACTACGTTTTCAGAATGAGCCTGGGTTAACAATTTCATATGCAGAGTATACAGATCTTGAAGTTCATGATCTTGTAGCAGATATGGACTATATATCTATATATCTAAATATCCCAGATGTGAACTTTATGTGGAGTGATGAGGAAGATGAAGTTGTAGACGAGGTGCAATCTATACAACAAAAACCTCAAAATTAAAGTAAAAATGTTGCAATGTTAATGTTTGGGATTTTGAAAATAAATTTCAAGATTATACCAACAATCATGTATGTTTTTTATTTTATTTTATGTTAGTATAATGTTTGGGAAGTACAACTGTTCTGACCTGATGTCCATCAAAATAGACAAAAAAAAATTATACTTCAGGGGTGTTGAATTTTTATTATTATAATTTGGTCTTATTTATAGGTGCATCAAGAACTGTGAAAACACACTTTTACATTTTTCAGACACTTGGAACATAATTTGTGTCTGAAGAGGTTAACAAAACGGGCATCCAGTATTAAACACAACACATGAACCCCCCTAATTTTTAATGCTTTTATGTGGCAATTATCTGCCGTTTTATGCACTAATATGAACACTCACATTAGCGCACTACACATTACAGTAATTCAAAAAATCCAAAAGGACATCTGTGTGTAAACCACTGATGCAAACTTCTTGACAATGCTAAAATACTGAGTATATATCAAACCATAATAGCAAACAAACCATAGTTAATAAAAATGGTTACTCACACCTGTGGGGTGTGATATTACTGTCAAATCTGTTGTAGTCAACAAAGCATCATCTTATAGATGAGTCTTTCTGAAAATCCAGCATTGTTTGTAAACAATCTGGGGTAAAATTAAGTCAACAAAAGACTGATACAGTTACAGTGTTACTAAGTCTAACCCTAATACTTACTGATACAGTTATATAAAAAAAAAAAAAAATGGATCAGTGGATTTGCCTGCATTTACAAACTACAGAGTGAATCACTGGGCGGAGCTAAACATGCACTGATTTAAAGTGGGCATTGATTTTATTCTGTGGAGGCGAAGTTTAGCTACACTATTACATAATAAAATGCCACATTCAATCACATGCAGATTGACTTCAACATAGGGCTGAGTGATATGGCAAAAATGCAATCTTAATAATTATTTTATATATCGTCATCGTTCAATATGAATGTCAATATAAGTTCTTAATGCTTCCAGATTTAAAAAAAAAGAGTACACCAAATCTGACCGAAGCCACAAAATTGAGAGAGTCCATTAAATTGCATATTAACATATATCATATTTTCGGCCGATCAATTTTCAGTGGCTGAAAATTTGGTACATCTCTAATTTTAACATTGTTGCACATTTCTGCTATGTGATTGGCTCTTGGATCAATAAAGAGTAAAACAGTTCAGAGCTTACCATTATTATTGACATAAATTTTATCGTGATTCAATATACATGTAATATTGTTTATTGGCCCAGCCCTACTTTAATATAAGTTGATGCTAACAAGAATACGTTGATCTCGAGACATACAGGATGTATTTTATAGCACAGTAATATGTCAAAAGATCAAGAGAATTTTGATTTCTCAGTTCATCACCCCTTTAACTGAATCCTATAATTCAACCATTTCCTCCCTACAAGTGTGTAGAAAATGCAAGAGATCATTCAGAACGGCATCGGTGGTTAGAAATAAGAAACTCAGGCATGAAAATAGGATCTACTCCAGTTCACACACTTCCCATGATGCACTTCTGGAGATGATATATAAAGATACAGTGATTGCGACATTAAGAACCGTGTGATGTGCGCATTTTCACCTCTGTCTTAAGGGACAAGGACAGAGTAAGGCAGAGGAAAGCAGCAAGAGAGGCGAGCGATGGAGAGATGAAGATAAGACAAGATAAAATGAGGGCATTCTGTGATCTTTCTTGGTTTTTATCCTTTTCCCCATCAGAAAGCATGTTGGCTAATCTTCACAGCATGCTTGAGGAAGCCTGCACTCTGCTCGACGGCTAAGCTGTAATGGAAATCTATGCTCAGGCCCTCAGGACTGAACGGGCAGAAGGTGGAGGTGTAAACTTAACTGTAGTGTGAAGACGAGGATAAATCGCAGAGGTTAGCGTGTACTTAAGACACTAAGTACCTACTAACATGTGTTGTTTTTTTTTTACAGTAAATCATTAGCTTGAGGATATCAACTCACAATTCTGTACATAAACTCTAGATTGTATGGACTTAGTCAGTATGGCAAAATTAAAAATGTATTAGAAGTGAAAACAGTATTACCACTGAGTATGCCTCACACGGGTGAGCGGGCTTGATAAACCACCTGTAGAAAAGACACTTTTTCATCTTGCAGACAGTTTATCTGATTGCCAGTTTTTTGCACATTTGCACCGAACACACACAAAAAAAACATGTTTTATGTCTTAAATTATGAAGTTATAAAGTTTTAACCCTTTCACGCGCAAGTTTTAAATACTCCAGTTGTCCCTCCTGCGTGAGTTTTTTTAGGGTTAAGTTTATCACGTGACCCACCAGCCCTAATGATCTACAGTTGCAATCAGAATTATTGAACCCCCTTTTAATTTTTTTTTCTTTTTTAAATATTTCCCAAATGCTGTTTAACAGAACAAGGAAATTTTTACAGTATGTCTGATAATATTTTTTCTTCTGGAGAAAGTCTTATTTGTTTTATTTCGGCTAGAATAAAAGCAGTTTTTAATATTTTAAAACCCATTTTACGGTCAAAATTATTAGCCCCTTTAAGCTATATATTTTTTCAATAGTATACAGAACAAACCATCATTATACAATAACTTGCCTAATTACCCTAACCTGCCTTAACCTAATTAACCTAGTTAAGACTTTAAATGTCACTTTAAGCTGTATAGAAGTGTCTTGAAAAATATCTAGTCAAATATTATTAGATAAAATAAATCAGTTATTAGAGATGAGTTATTAAAACTATTATGTTTAGAAATGTGTTGAAATTTTTTTCTCTCTGTTAAACAGAAATTGGGGAAAAAATAAACAGGGGGGCTAATAAATCAGGGGGTTGAATAATTCTGATTGCAACTGTATGTATATATCTTATTTTGTTTCTTTTGACCTTTTTCTGTAAATATTTACAAATGTTCTAATTATTTTGTGAAATTTCTGATACTCTGATTCTCAAATTTGTGATAGAAGATATATTTTGTCTTTTAAACAGCTTAAAAATGATCATATTATTTGTTATATGACGTGTCAGTGCTAAATTGATGCGAGTCTTCTCAGCTGTATCTCATCTAGACTTCGCTATCTTCTGGAGCACGGTGCAGTCTAGATGGGATACAGCTGAGACTGCTCAACGCCAATATACACCTCTATATACATTTCTGGAGACCGCGAAATACATCCCAGGAGGTAAGTTTTTTGCAGTTTTTGTTTTCGTAAATCTACGAGTGGCTGCTGTGTATGCTTTGAGATCTCAAATTTCTCTCGCGAGTGCCATACGCGCCTGCTGTTCTCGTGTTAACCCACCAGAGGCCGCTGTCAACTGACTGTTTGACTGACTGAATGACTGACTGACTGACCGATCAACTGACCCACCCTCCTCCTTCCCTAAACTCAACCAATTTTATTGATTGACCTGCCCACACACTTCCCTAAACCCAGTGCTTAATTTGTGAATTGCGAGGTCCCGGAACAGATCGAGGTAACGGATCTGGCATGTTACTCGAGGTATGACACCTCACACACAAAAGTGGAGAGCAGGGGGGTGGGGGTTGTTGGATGGCGGAGGGGTGTCGCGGACGAAGGATGAAAGTAAAGAGTGGGGGGTTGTCGCGAACAAAAGTAAAGAGGGTTGGGGAGTCGCGGAAGAAAGTAAAAATGAACAGCGGAATGGGGAGGAGGGCGGTTGAGGAGGGGGATCAGTAAAATCAGGTGCCAGATCAGATTTCAGAGGTGTTGTGGCACAAAATAAGCCCTGCCTAAACCCAACCAATAATTTTCAAAAGCAATCCAGAAAAAGAAAAGCCCTTGTTTGATTTTTACCACATTTTCAGATTTTACCACATTCTCATCCTGTTATATACCTGTTTATTTAATTTTTTTTGGATTCTGTTTTTGTCTTACCCACTTTCTGGAACCATTTTTCACCGGACTCGAACCCCATTGTCGTGGTCAACTCCTCTTTGCGTCTCAAGTCCACCGACATACATGGCGAGCTAACAGGACAAACTGGTTGCAGCAGAAAAGCCATCCATGGTTACATAATTCACGGTCTCCAGAAATGTATATTAGGATACATTTTTAGAATGAGCCCATGTGGTCAATATAGCATAATTTTTTGACAGATCGAAGCTGCTGGATTTACGTCATGTTTATTCATAAATTTCTGCCGAAATACATGAAGGTAAGAAAATATTCTAGTAACATAAACAGTGTGTATCTTACGTGATTAAAGCACCAGTTGTACTGAAAAATAATTATTTTTACAGTCTCCATAGGCATCCACATGTATTTTACGAACCTTAAATATGTCTTGCTTGTAGTTATGCGTTTTTGAATGTCTGAAACCTAAAAAATAAATGTTATTTGTTTGAAAGCACGAATAAATTGTAATTTATGACAATAGCTGTTTACCATGAAAAGCCATCAGATTGTAATTTTAGAAGTTAATGACGTGTGCTCTGAACATTCTAATCACACCGGTGTGATCGTAAGATTCAGGGACCAGTCAATGCTGATCACACCGGTGTGATTGTACATGTAAAAGGGTTCAATTATGAAGTGTGTTTCACACAGGTGAGTGGGCTTGACAAACTCTCTCTCTCTCTCTCTCTCTCTCTTAAAAAAAAAAAAAACACTTCTCCCTAGTAATTCTGGTATTTAATTCTCTGAGCACAAACAGTTCCTTTTTTTATAATTAGCACTTCTTCTGTGTATTGCCCCTTTTAAATCACTGAATGCCTCCTCAATTCTAAATCGCTTCGGACAAAAGTGCCTACTAAATGCCTAAATGTAAATGTCTTTTTTTCTAAAGCTCAAGGTAAAGCAATGCATACAGGATCCCCAGCATTCACAATCTGTTGTTACTTTGAAGATAGCACAATGCAAACACACACACACACACACACACACACACACACACACACACACACACACACACACACACACACACACACACACACACACACACACACACACACAGCACTTCACAGCAGGTGTAGTACCTATCTGACACAAGATTACCTCGTTGCGTCCTTCAGCGTTAGGAGACCACTTATCAGTGCTCATCACACACACTTATCCACAGACCCTTGGAGCGACACACACACACACACACACACACACGCATGCACGCACACACGCACGCACGCACGCACGCACGCACGCAAGCACGCAAGCACGCACGCACACACACACACACACACACACACACACACACACTGGGTTTCAGTCATTCTTGTGGTTAATGAGTGTTAGCAGCAGCCTCTCTCAGCATTAGCAACCCTGTCACTACAAATTAGCACTGCCAAAGCAAGTCTCATCTTCATCACGTGTTTGCTTGCAGTTACTTTATTTGATATACTGCAAAATATATAATAATAATAATAATAATAATAATAATTATTATTATTATTATTATTATTATTATTATTATTATTATTATTATTATTATTATTATTATATAAAATATATCTTGTTTTTGCCATGAAATGCTAAATGTCTTAGATAACACATTTCATGTTAGATGCTAAATCTTAATTTTAAAAAATTGGTCTTGTTTTTTCATGCAACCTTCTGGCTTTTCAGTAAAAAAAAATGTTTCGTCTTTAAAAAAAAATCCAAAATACACTTTTAAGTGCTACTTTTGCCATACTTTTTTCAAATTATGTCTGTAATTTAAATTACAAAACATCACAAGGCAATTTTTACAAAAGTATTATTTTTCTCTTGTACAGAGTCATAATTTCCACTTCAGCAGCACTTACATACACCAAATGTCACAGTTTTATTTTTACTGTATTTATATTCTGAAGGTTTTAACTGAACAAAAATGTACCCAATTATACAACAATTTATTCTACTAAAAATGTACAGTTTTTTTTTTCATTACTGATATTTTCTGAATATTGTTAATAGCTAGACAAACACCCCACCAGCCATTCGCCCGGACTACACCTCCCATTTTGCTTCGCATCTCACAGCTGAAACAGTTTACCAATTTGCACACTTTGCACATAATTTGGAATTATAAGCACTACTTTTCCTTTGTTGAGGTGATGTTTATGTATCATGCAATTTATGCCCAGAAAAAACGGGTCTCTCTGCATCGGTGACAAGTAATTATAATCTAATGAAGCACATCATGTCGTCACATGCTGCCACAAAATTAGTGGCTACGCAGGCGAATATCATAAGCTCTGCTACCAAAGGAGGAGACGAAACCATGACGTTAAAGGAAATAAATTTTTACTTTTCTCCATCGCAAACACTAAGACAGATTTAAACAAAATAATATCTAAATATACTGGGGTGCGTTTCCCAAAACCATCGTTAGCCAACTAAGGTCGCAAGTTCCGTCGTTACACACATAGTTCGTTGATTTGGTGTTTCCCAAATCCATCGCTCCAACGAACATTCGCAAACTGCGACGCAAACTTGAGCACTTGAAACGACACCTCTGGAGCTGTAGTTAGAAGCATAGTTCCTGGCTGTGTTCTATTCCCACTTATCCCCCCTATGCCCTATTCATTTAGAACATTCTAACATTCAAAGTTGGAATTATTAAAAATAAAAAAGCATTAAGGTCATCTCTCTTAGGTGTCATTTGCTTTCAAAGTATTTTTACAGTTCAGTTTTAGCGATCTTCATGTTTACAATTGTGCTCCCTTCCCAGTGCACTTTGAAAACATTGATATAATTTTGAACACAGCCTCATGGCTATTTAAAAGCGGAAATTATGTTACGTCTCCAAAGCTTGTGAAAATAAAAACATAGCATATGTTAATTATTTTATTTTATAGTGGGTTGCTTATTAAGTTTCTCTGCTGTATATGACATGGGTCTGTTGGTTAGAACTTTCTGCTGTGGTTTGCATGTGTCAAATTGTATTTTTTTTTTATAAATAAACAATATCCTAAATAATAATAATAATAATAATAATAATAATAATAATAATAATAATAATCATCATCATCATCATTAATATTATTAATATTATTATTAAAGTAAATATATTTATAATAAATCACTTCATTATTTATTTATTTATATGATTTATATATGATATTAGAATAGTGTTAGCTTTTGTAAGTGATTTTATGTTATAGAATAGAATATGTAATGTTCAACTTCTCAATAATATTAGTAAAGCAAACATTGGCCTTATATGTGCCATTTAAATATATTTTAATTAATATGGAAAGCGAGTGCATGTTTTTACCAAAACTAATATTGGATTTTATTTTAAATGCGTGTTTGTGTAAAACAATATAATGCACAAAAAAATGATGGGGTTGTTCTCTAAAGAAGTTACTCCACCCCGTTTAGAGCATCATTATGGGCGTTTTATGTTATAACTAACGTGGTTCAAGCGATGGATCTGCGACAGAGAAACTATGGGTTTTGGGAAACACTCGTCACTACATTGTTCTTTTGCCAAGCGATGCATCGCACTATAATAGTTCAGCCTCGAGTTACGTCGTTGTTTGGGAAACGCACCCCTGTATAGTTGAGGACATGCTGCCATTGCCTCTCACATTGTCCCACAACAACAATTAAACAATGTAGATTATTGTGTACAATGTTTCATATTTATTGTAGTCGTTTGACAAATTAGATTTTTTTGAAGTAACGCAGTAGTTACTTTCCTTGGTAATTAGTTACTTTTATAATTATTAACAGTAACTCAGTTACTTTGTGAGAAGTAACTATAACTAAATACTCTTTTAAAAGAACGCGCCCAACACTGATGTTTACTAGTAATAAATGCTTAAATAAATCTTTTTTTATGGTCAAACTATCCACAGTTTTAATCATTTTGTTTAGCTTTGTCACTAGATCCTCAAGTACCCCATAAGCAGATTTCTTTACCTATTTTTAGGGCACTTTAACAAAACTTAAGAATTTAGGGCTTGTTTCAAGAAAGACATATTTTCTTACAGTGCCAAAAAAAATCTTTGCGCTTGTTTACGTGTGGCTGAGTTAAGAGAGATAAAGACAGAATGCAGTTTTTTGGAGATAGTGGAAGAAGTCTCACATATTATTTTCTTCTCCCTGCTGCTCAGTGGGAGATTTTTTTTCCTCATCTCTCCGCAAAGCCGCATCTACTGTTACAGCAGCAGGTGCTGGAACCACCGACAAGCTCAATCCCCCAGAGAACAGCAGGAGAGTGTGAGAGCTCAGGAACACACACCTAGACTCCGGAACGATAAATAACACGCTCACACACTCGCCCGCATACAAACACTGTGCTATATGTCACCAAAAATAAGACCACGTTTTTGTGTTACTCGTTGCAATCGAGGAGCATCTTTTCCCCATACATTTATTATCATCTTCATTCAATTTGGTGTTACTTTAAATAGCAGCTTTGCCATTATACTGATGTTTTAAACTGCATATGAACTCACGGTTATGAGCACAGAGGAAAAAAAAAATGAGGTGAACACTCATTAGCTGTATGGCAGACGCTCGACCGGCAATGGAGGGCCATTTTCGGGCCACAATGACAGCATGGAAGATCTCACCCCCACTGGGCCTCTCATAAACATGAAGCCGGCCCGCTGAGACCCGCGCTTTTGAAGAAAACGTGTGTTTGCGAGTGTGAGGTTACTTGTGATTTGCTAAAAATAGAGGCAGTTTTGCTGAAACAAGCGAAATGTAGGACAAAATATAGCATCACAAATGTTTGTTATGCTGTATTATAAGCAAGTTTAGAAAGGAAAGGAAATAATGAATCTTTGACTCGCTTTAGTTATCAGTTTACACCATATATAACCTCACTGTTAAAACGCCAAACCATTTACTAAGACTTTAGCTCAATAAACTAATAATTAGCTTATTAATAGTTAGTATGACGGCACATTAATAAAAAAAATGCTTTTCTTTTTGTCTTGTTTCTAGTCCAAATATCTACAAATTCTTAAATCAAGAAGCATTTTCTAGTCAAGCTAAAAGTACCGCATAGTTTTCAGAAATGATGCCAAAATTAAGTGAGTTTTGCCTTAAAACAAGCAAAATAATGTGTCGATGAGGTAAAGTAATGAAAGGTATGTTCGTTTTGACATACATTTATTTTGCTTAGCCATTGGCAGATTATTTTGCTTATTTTAGGAAAAAAACTCATCTAATTTTGACATATTATTCCTTAAAATAAGCAAAATAATCTGCCAATGGGTTAAGCAAAATAACAGTGTAGTTGGGTTTAGGTATTGGGTAGGATTAGAGACGTAGAATATGATCATACGTTATAAGTCCTAAAAACAGTTCATGTTTTAATAATAATCATGTAATAATACAGTAATTAATAGTATGAACTGTTAGTCAAACTAAAGTGTTATCCAATGTTATGAGTCATTAGCTGGAGTACCCACCAGAGTCACTAAAGGGCACTTCAGCTAGATGAACACTCCATCAGCCATTCACCCGGACTACACCTCCCATCAAGTGTTGCATCTCACAGCTGAAACCAATTTGGAGATAAATTGCACTGACACAGCTGCAGCACATTACACACACTATTTAAGCACCTCAGTCACACTCATGCTTTACCCCAACTCGCATACAATCCATCCTAATTAGTATTCAAAAACAGAATTAGTATGTCCCAAACTGTAGTATGTTGAAAAGAGTATGGCAAAGGTTCCAGAATAGTCTACTATTTCAGGTAAAAATTTGAAGTATAAAACTATCCTTAATCGCTAATATTGCTCACAATACGTTGCACATTGGACGTGAATTCGATTTGAACTACAAACTCAGTAAAAAGTGTAAACAAACTACAAACATGGTGGACGCGCAAGACCAATCATCAGACAAACATTGCGAATTCTTGTTACTGCCACATACATTACTGAGCGTTTTTCTTGTTTTATTGTCTTGTTCTTGTTTTGTTTTTTGGACAGTCTCATTGTTTATGATTGTTTGCCGCCTGCCTCAACCCTTTACCTGTATCTTGGATTTACCCTTGACATTGTTATGGTCCCTACATAAATACGATTCATGATCCTAAGACAACGTAACATAAATAAACAACGGCCAATGTGCTCCAACTAAATTATTTATTAACATAACGTAATCAGCAAAACAAGGAGTAAACGCCACCCGTAACAACATCGTTCTTTCCTTATGTTTTGACCTGTGCCTGTCTGACCATCCTGCTTCATAATAAACCTGCATTTGGAACTCTACCTCGCACATAATACCCAACATATGATATCACACATGTTTGTAACTTTGTATTATGCTGTTAAAAATATGGACATTCAATAAAAATGTAAACAAATTTTTTTTTTTTTGCAGGGCATTGCTACTAATTTGTAGCAATTAACTAATGCTGATGCATTCAGTACTTGATTTTGATTGGTTAATCACAACATTCCAAGAAATGTTATTCCCAGATAACAAATCGCTGAAACTAACTAATCAAACAATCAGATAAATCAAAATGAAGTATTCCAGAGAGCTGTGTAATACTAAACAATAATGTAAATCATTAAGCGAAATAATCTACATTTGCGCAAAGGTGCTGATAAGTCCATCAGGCTTTACTTACATTGCAACCCTCAAAAACTCTCTAAGGTTATCAGAATAATTGGTTTATTTGAATGAATTTGAATAAACAGGCTCAGGTGGGTCATCAAAAGGTCCAGAAGGAATCAAATACAACCTTTTACAGTAATAATGTTCAAGTCATCAAAGCAAATTTCTATAATCCAGCTAAACAGCTTTAATGCATTGGTGTGTGTGTGTGTTATTTCTCGCCAGTTTCTTTGACATATGCATATTAACCCGGCCGGTCATTAGCCAGTTCAGCACAGTAGTCATTTCAATCATAGCTATGCTGTTCAAACGCAGTGGAATAACTCTCAAGTCAATTAGCATCGCTGCTAACAAAAGCCTGGCCGAGCATGAAAACAAAAGTATGTCACAGACCGTCCTGGCAGTTCAATGGCCGTCTTTGGGCAGCTGCCATCCCCATTAGAGAAAACAGCCCTCTGTCTGCACGGCCAATTCAACAGCTAACATCATAAGCACTGAACCAAAATGAAGGCGAAGACAGACAGCTAAATAACAGATTGAAAGAGAACGGGAGATCGGAGCGATGCTGATAATTCTTAATACTTGAACTTTAGCAGATGGACGTACAACGAGCACACACAAGTCATGATATTCATGATGTCTACACAACTAATCCAGTGTTCCTCTGTCTGAGAAAAAAATATATCAAAAAGAAGAATCTTGAGTGCTTTCTGAGTGTCATTAAAACACTGAATACTGGAATAGTCTGCTTGACAAAATAAGCAGAATAAAAAATGAAGTAAAAAGATTGATCAAAAAAGAAAGATTTGAGAAATACAAATTTATTTTAAAGATATTAATACTTTTAGGTTTAGGGTTGGTGTAGTGAGATAGGAAATATGTTATGTACAGTATAAAAACCATTATGCTATGAAATGTCCCCTCAATGCGTGTGTACTGTCAACTACATTTATTTGTGTATTTTAGTTTGAGTATTTACTCTGTATTTCAGTGTCACCCTACTTCAGATTCTTGTTGGTTTGGACATAAAATAATAATAAAAAGTAGAATTTACCAGTTGCTTTGTGCACCCCCCCCCACCCCCCAATGACATTTCTTTAGAAAATGGGATTACAAAAACCTTGAAAACCTAAAATGATCTGCGATATAAAAAAAACAAATATATATAATAATAAAAAAAAATTAAAACACTAAGTGTAAAGCATCAGTGTTATTTTTATGGCAATGCATGGACTAGCTGGGTATCAGTGCAACAAAGAAAACATTAGCTGTGTAACAATACATGCAATGGTGGTTCGGCACCTTAGTTTTAAAGTCACGGTTGAATTTGTTTTCAGTATAGAAGGGGAAAAACTAAATATAAAATTTCAGCTTTTATTTCATTGTCATTATTTGGTGGTTTTCTAAACAGATTGTGGCTCAATCTTCAAATGAAGCCAATTATAATTACAATATTCGTAAAAAGTGAACCCAAAACTGAAAACTGTTGAAACAAAATAAATTACTTTGAAAAAAATGAAGTCAATGGTTACCTGATACATTGCTCTTGAAAATCATCGCAATCAGTCTAAAATGTTGAATTCTTCCAAATAGATCTCAGATTTCTTCAGCACATCTGCTGAAATTATTCATATCACAATATATATTGCAGAAAAACAAAACATCAGAATGTTTTTATTTTTTCCCCAGTATCATGCAGCCTTTAAAAAAAAGTATATAATGCATGAGCTAAAAAAAAAAAAAACAGAAAAAACTTTTGAACACATGTAATAGCACCTTTAATACTGTTTACGGTAAAATTGCCAAAAATTAAGCTTGATAAAAAAAAAAAAAAATAATAATAATAATACAAATTTAATTTAATTTAATTTAATTATTTTCTTTTCGGCTTAGTCCCTTTATCCATCAGGGGTCACCACACAGAAATGCCAACCAGCAATCTTCTTGCTGTGAGAGATCATGCTACCCACTGCGCCACCGTGACGCCATAAATTAAATTAAATTAATTTAATTTAATTTAATTTAACTTAATTTAATTTAAGTTTTGTGCTAGCTTAACTATTTGAATGTAATAATGGGGTCTTTCCATTGTAAAACTGCCATGTTTACGGTCTGATTCCTTTAAAAATCAGTGATCTTCACTACCTGATAGATATACGACATAAAGTGGGTCTCAGACTGGACAAGAAGCACTTTTCCCCTTTTCCCTAGCATAAATTACATTTTCCCCTGCCAAGTCTTTAAAATATGACATTTATTTTACCCCAGTATTTTCAATGAAGTTTCTGCACTCGCCTGCTGATCCTGACGTCGCTAGCGTCTTTTGTCCCGTTTTATGCTTGAACAACTAAATGAATGGTTAAGTCTATTTAACTGAATGTATTGTAATTACATTACAACATTGATGCTGTAAAAGGACCCGTATGAAATTGAAAATAGTCACATTAAGATTTCACCAGAAGAGTATCATTGGATGAAAAACACTAACTGTGCATTTACCCCATTGGAAAAAAAATCCACATTCCTAATTCAGACTCAGGTCACATATGAAACCTCCAGTGTGTTTAGTGTTAAAGGTTCACCTGCACACCACAGGTACAGTACAACAGCTTTAACACTGTCCTTCTCTAAAGCTCGTCTCCATTTATTGGCCTTCTCTCTGCTGGCCTGTATGACCACAGGCCACTTTCTGCACTTTGAAGCCAAATCTTCCACCTCCACCATTTCTTCCTCCAGACTAGAGGGGTCTCTGCCCTTCAGGGCTCCTTCACGGCGGGTTGCTCTGCTTCAAGAGCTTCTTCTTCCCTGCTCAGTGATCAATTGACCCCTGCCGGTTCACCGACATTAGACTAACGCAGTGGTATAGCTCTATTAGCTGACTGATCTGACTGATCTAACCATTATTAGTCATTTTAAATGACAGCCAGGCACAATCCTTTATGTATTTCTTCCAAACATGAACTCCATGGCTGTCGTTTTTTGCCTTGTCTCCCTCAATCTCTCAAACTCTCAATCACTCTCTTTCTTTCTGTCGTGGGTGAATACACTCAGTGTTCTGGCTCTCTCTCATACACACACTCTCTCTCACACACACACCAGACCGCCAGTTAGATTGGAAGGCTAGAAGTCTTCCAGCATGTTTAATGCAAAAGCAAAGGCTGAATACTTTTTGATAACTTTGAGACAACTTGACATAAGCTCACTACAGATACAGTATGTGGATTCACAAGCACGCTATAGCAAGATAAAAAAGCCAGGCTCTTAACGATAAAGATGGCCCACCAGGGTGTGAGAGAATTTTGAGACTGTTTTACACTGAAACTTTAACATCAATTTGTCAAGTCCTGAAAATGTAGAATTTACTCCTTTTCTTTGTAAGATATGTTCATACTGGTGTAGTAAACAGTATAGCATATGCTTTATAATAAATCATGCATAATATATTTTATTATACTTAAATTTATAATATAAAAATATACAGCTCAAGGCAAAAATATTAACTGTGATTTTTTATTTTATGTATTATTTTGCAAGTGCAGTTTAACCAAAATAATATTTGTTCAATACACTTTTAAACATAATAGTTTTAACAACTAATTTCTAAAAAATATTGGTGATATACTGCTTTACTATTGTTTTTTAAGCTTTTCAGTTTAAAGTGCAATGCAACTAGGAAAAAGCACTGAACAAATTTAGTCAATTAGTAGTTCTGTAGTCAATAATAAAAAAATGTTAAAAAACACTCACCGGCCACTTTATTAGGTACACCTTACTAGGACCGGATTGGGCCCGCTTCAGATTCAACAAAGTACTGGAAATATTCCTCAGAGATTTTGGTTCATATTGACATGATAGCATCACGCAGTTGCTGCAGATTTGTGGGTTGCACATCCATGATGTGAATCTCCCATTCCACCACATCCCAAAGGTGCTTTATTGGATTGAGCTCTGGTGAATGTAAAGGCCGTTTGAGTACAGTGAACTCATTGTCATGTTCAAGAAACCAGTCTGAGATGATTTGCACTTTATGGCACAGCACATTATCCAGATGGAAGTAGCCTATACTATATATATATATATATATATATATATATATATATATATATATATATATATATATATATATATATATATATATATATTTATAATATACTATACCAACAATACCTAAATCCGTTGATACAAGGCAGGATGGCTCCATGTCTTCATGTTGTTGATGCCAAATTCTGACCCTACCATCCAAATGACGCAGCAGAAATCGAGACTGACCTGACTAGGCAATGTTTTTCCAATCTTCTATTGTCTAATTTTGGTGAGCCTGTGCGAATGTAGCCTCAGTTTCCTGTTCTTAGCTGACAGGAGTGGCACTTGGTCTTCTACTGCTGTAGCCCATCCACCTCAAGGTTCGACGTGTTGTGAATTCAGAGATGCTCTTCTGCATACCTTGGTTGTAACAAGTGGTTATTTGAGTTACTGTTGCCTTTCTATCAGCTGGAACCAGTCTGGCCATTCTCCTCTGACCTCTGGCATCAACATTTGCTCCCACAAAACTGCCCCTCACTGCATACTTTCTCTTTTTCAGACCATTCTCTGTAAACCCTAGATACAGCTGTGTGTGAAATTCCCAGTAGATCAACAGTTTATGAAATACTCAGCCTGTCTGGCACCATGTCATGTTCAAAGTCACTTAAATCCCCTTTCTTTCCCATTGTGATGCTCGGTTTGAACTGCAGCAGATCGTCTTGACCATGTCTACATGACGAAATGCATTGAGTTGATTCCATGTGATTGGCTGTTTAGAAATTTGTGTTAACGAACAGTTGGATAAGTGTACCTAATAAAGTGGCCGGTAAGTGTATATATATAGATAAATTAGACAAGCATAGGAAATGGGCAGTCTGGAAAATAACAGGAAATACTGTGAAAAAATTTGAAAAACTAATAATAATAATAATAATAATCAAATAAAATGTCATAAGCTAATCAATTTTCCTTTAACTTTAAATAATGGCAATTATATATACAATCCAGTATTCTGCACACTTTAAATTTGAATAACAGACTACTAATTTGTTTAATTAAAAACAAACAAACAAGCAAAAAAAAAAAAAACAACAGTTAAACTCTAGCATTCAGAAAATAAGTCCTCATTACTGAAATAAAGCACACACTGTAGTAAGTTATGTTCAAGTCCTCCTAGTGCACACTGAATAGTGTCAGACATCATTAGTCTGCAAACTTTTCAGAATTCACCCTTAGACACTTCCCAGCTTGAAGAAAGCCAGTCTAACAAGTACAACTGCGGCGTACAGCTTTAACAATAATAATAATAAATCAGCCCTCACAAGACTAGATTACAAAAAACCTCGCCTTTCACATCACCTCAAGATGTTCCAGTCAGAATGCAAGTTACGTGAGACTCTGCAACACTATGACCCTGGTGGATTCATTACAGCACGGCTTTATATCCACAACTCCTGACTATATATGGTCCCCGTTCAGCAAAACGCTCTCTTCTCCATGCAAAACACAAGGACGGGGGGAAACAAAAAAGAAAAGAAAGAAACTTGGATCTGTGTGTGGACTGAGGTGAAAAACAAGCCCATCAGCGGCTGAGGTCCATATACAGAAATAACAAGCGGAGAGACTCTGAACGGTATAAATTATAATGGCTAGACAGTCGGATAGGCCAGATAAAGGGGTCCGATTAATGGCCAGGATTCAGGAGCACAATAAGCCGGTGTTTCTTTATGACAGCATGTTGACGGAGACCTCATTAACAGGTAAGGGAAGCGGGCGAGCTGAAGTGTAGTTTACACTCAGTGGAGCTCAGCTTTTTTTTTTTTTCTGATGTTATGTGCAGGGAATTGGAGAGATGCACATACAGTGTGGAAATCAATCCCAGGGGAGGTTGAATCAGACTCACAAATGCAGACAGGCAGGCCCTAATGCTTGCAGAATCAACGCAAACATGCACAAACACACATACACACAAATCAAAATCCATGCTCAGGCTGATTTGAACACCAAGGGAAATTGAGAAAAGCTGTACATATTCATAGCGATGATCAGGGTGATTCTAGGATTTCAGCCTGAGGGGGAACGAGCGCCGTATCTGAATATGAGCTGTGGATATTACTTGGTTTAAGAACGAGAGATTGCGTTTTGGACGATGGACTTGAGTTGTTCCAGGAGCAAAAGATTATATGAACAAATTAAACTGTGAGCAAAGATATGACAAAAAATATGGGGTGATATTACTAACTAACTAACTAACTAACTAACTAACTAACTAACTAACTAACTAACTAACTAACTAACTAACTAACTAACTAACTGTCTGTCTGTCTAATCTATCTATCCATCCATCTATCTGTCTGTCTACTGTATGTCTTTTTGATATCTATCTGAATCAGAATCAGACTCAAAATCAGAAAGAGTTTTATTGCCAGGTATGTTCACACATACGAGGAATTTGTTTTCATGACAGAGCTTCAACAGTGCAACAGAATTACAGAGACAGGACAAAAAACAGATAATAAATATATTTTAAAAATAGAAGTAAGCAGTGAATGCAAATATATAAGTGGTGAATATGCAAATATCTATCCATCCATCCATCTATCTATCTATCTATCTATCTATCTATCTATCTATCTATCTATCTATCTATCTATCTATCTATCTATCTATCTATCTATCTATCTATCTATCTATCTATCTATCTATCTATCTATCTGTCTATCCATGCATCCATCTATCTATCTATCTATCTATCTATCTATCTATCTATCTATCTATCTATCTATCTATCTATCTATCTATCTATCTATCTATCTATCTATCTATCTATCTATCTATCTATCTATCTATCTATCTATCTATCTATCTAAGTCTGTATCTGTCTTGCTGTCTCTCTGTCCATCCGTGTACCCGTCTGTCTAATATTCTATCCATCCGTCCCTCATCTTTCTGTCTGTCTGTCTGTCTGTCTGTCTGTCTGTCTGTCTGTCTGTCTGTCTGTCTAATATTCTATTCATCTGCCCATCATCTGTCTGTCAGGCTGTATGCCTAATATTCCATCCATCCATCCATCCATCCATCCATCCATCCATCCATCCATCCATCCATCCATCCATCTATCTATCTATCTATCTATCTATCTATCTATCTATCTATCTATCTATCTATCTATCTATCTATCTATCTATCTATCTATCTATCTATCTCTGTCTGTATCTGTCTCGCTGTTTTTTTTTGTCTATCCGTCTTCCTGTCTATCTGTCTGTCTAATATTCTATCCATCCATCCCTCATCTTTCTGTCTGTCTAATATTCTATCCATCCATCTGTCTGGCTGCTATCTATCTATCTATCTATCTATCTATCTATCTATCTATCTATCTATCTATCTATCTATCTATCTATCTGTCTATCTGTCTGTCTGTCTGTCTGTCTGTCTGTCTGTATTCATTAAAATGACTATTTGATGTAAAATAATGTTGCAGTCTTATTTGTTAATTTGAATTTTACATTTAATTTGTCTTATTATTTTATTATTATAATTACATACATTATGGGGGGATATACATATAGAGCATCATTATCATCATCTTTTTAGCTTAGTTTTTTGTGACAAATATATTTATACATTTTTATTACCATTATTAGATGTATTATTATTATCATTATTATTATTATTATTATTTCACAAAACTGTAAAGTATTTTTATTTGCTTGTTTTTATTATTTATTTATTTAATGAAAAAGAGAGGAGCGATAACCAAAGAGCAGAAGTGGCGTCAAACAGAGCTCTGCTCCCATAGCGAGAGGGCCGAGGGAAGGCCGTCCCATCTTCATCAATATGTGGAGCCGTGGCAGACGTGCAGGGCATCATGAACACACAGCGCGATCCGGCCTCAGCTAACTCGGCTAACCATTAGCTCACTTTCACATTTCTGACAGGTTACAGCTGTTTTCATTAGTGATGTCAGTACACATTTTAGACCACTGATGAGTTATAAAGCCTAATTCATATATCACCACAGCATGGTGGTCTGCAATTGTCAATAATAATAATAATAATAATAATAATAATAATAATAATAATAATAATAATAATAATAATATTAATAATAATAATAAAGTCATGAGTAAATTGGCAGAACAAACTAGATTACTCCTATTGTAAACCAACAAGGTCAGCAGCACTGCTTTACAAAGATTTATACAGTATATTTTTCAGGCACCAGAAGTCACACACTAGATTTCCCACAGTAATTTTCAAAGGAAAAAATGCACTAAAGTGCCATTTTTAGAGAGCCATTAACCATATCCACGCTTAGAGGAAACTGAAATATAACTAAAACCTGCTCTTATGAAAAAAAGCCCTTACATATACAACTTGCACATCCGCCTTTTCTGAAAAGTACATTTTTTCGTCCTCAACCGCTGTGGCATTTGGTCTTTCAGCACCTGCTATTTTAAGTATCTAAGTGCAGGTGGTGTGTCAAAAGGTCAGTGGCGTGCTGCGCAATGATATGCTTCTGAGAAACACGCTGAGGAGACCAAAACTGCACCGGCTGAACCGAGATACAGTGCTACAAACACATCTGCTCAAATATGAACAAAAATACATTGTTTGTTTCAGACTGCTCATGGGTCATTCTCTGTTAAATAGACCAAAAATCTGAATTGTGTTTTTTTTTTTTTTTTTTTTGAAGAAAGAAAAAAAAAATTATATTATACAATTAGTAAATAGTAGTATTTGCTTTTTTCTTCTGGAGATTTATCATTTTAGGTTGGCTGGAATAAAACCTTTTTTTTTTTTCACATTTAAAACAAAGTTTAGGGTCAATATTAGTAGCCCTCTTAATATTATCAATATTATAAATAAGCAAGCAAACAAACAAACAAACAAACAAACAAATAAATGGATAAATAAATAAATAAATAAATAAATACAATTTTAAAACAAATACACACAAAATAAAATAAAATAAAATAAAATAAAATAAAATAAAATAAAATAAAATAAAATAAAATAAAATAAAATAAAATAAAATAAAATTACTTCAGGAGATTTATGATTTTAGGTTGGCTGGATTTTATTTTTATTTTATTTTTTTATTTTTTATTTAAAACAATGTTTAGGGTCAATATTATTACACTCCCCCTTAAGATTTATAAATGACTGAAAGTCATTCAACTCAAATAAATAAATAAACATAAATAAACAAACAAAGAAACAAACAAACAAACAAACAAGCAAGCAAATAAATAAATACATTTAAAAAAAATACATACATAAATAAATAAATAAAAATGTAATAAAATAAAACAAATTAAATAAACAAATACAATACATTAAAATAAAAATAAATAAATAAATAAATGAAGTTAAAATAACAATAAAAACAAACAAACAATTAAAAATAAATTAAAATAAAAACCCATACATACAAACAAAAATATTAAACTAATAAATAAATAAATAAATACAAACAAATACATAAATACATAGATAAAATAAAAATAAAAATACAATTTCTTAGTACTGGGTTGCGGCTATAAGGGCATCCACTGCATAAAACAGGGGTCACCAAACTTGTTCCTGGAGGGCCGGTGTCCAGCAGATTTTAGCTCCAACCCTAATCAAACACACCTGAACAAGCTAATCAAGATCTTACTAGGTATACTTGAAACACCCAGGCAGGTGTGTTGAGGCAAGTTGGAACTAAACCCAGCAGGGACACCGGCCCTCCTGGACCGAGATTGGTGACCCCTGGCATAAAACATATGCCAGAATAGTTGGCGGTTCAATCTGCTGTGTTGACCTCTGAAATAGAGACTAAGCCGAAAGAAAATGAATGAATGAGTGAATAAAACTGAAACAAATATAATGAAGTAAATATGAAATTAAATAAATAAACAAATAAATAAATAAACAAACAAATAAACAGCCTTTGGATGACATGACACAAAATAATCCTCATGTAATCCACCTAAATGATCCCAATTAACCTGTTTATTTCAGTTTATCCTCACACAAAGTGTTAAATGCATCACGTTTAGATGTTTCCCAGCGTTGATTGCTCTAATCACAACCCAAGGCCATGCAGACAGTACTTTTCTTGCGTTCGCACTATAACAGAATGTCATTTGGCTTTTCAGCATGATTAAAGGACACAAAGAAAAAGCGGGAGCACACAACGAGAGAGATTCGACCATTGTGCACCATGGCAGATTGCACAGACAAGCCTTTTCCAGGCAGCGTACTTTCTCTTTATGCCCGTCTTTGTGTTTGCTTGTCTACCTGAATAAACCCCACAACCAGTAAAAGGCTATTTCCATCCTTCAAGTAGAGTCCCATGCCATCGCAAACGCATCTACACACAAATACTCCAATCAGCGGCTGCTCGCAAACTCCTTTTGTTCCTCTAGAGTTTCTTAAGAAAGCCTGTCACCTTGTTCAGAAATGGGTACTTTGCCATTATTGTGTTTGCTCAATAGGAAGCCCTACAGTTCTCCTTTTTGGGTGGCTGTTTCCTTATTTTGTTTTTGATCGCAGGGGCTACGGAAGGTTTTTCAAATGTGAAAGGCTGCTTTGGCCCCTTGTCGGCACTAAGGTCATTACATCTAGATGTACAGCATCTGGTCTGTAGTTCTTTTTCTACGTACTACTTTTTCAGGGTTGTCTGTTAAAAAGACCACCCACTTTTGTGTCTCAGTGGGGACCGAGACAGGCAGCTTTCGTTCAGCATGAAAGCTGACTACAATAGTGAGCACAGCTAGTGTGGTTTAGTCGACTACAGAGACTATCAGAATGCATTTGCAAGTTTATATGAAAATGCCTGAATCTGATAAGCAGAATACTAATATCGCTTTCACTTTATTAAAATATAAAAGTTGAAATGTTAATCTTAAGTGGTTAACTATAGGTTACTTATGGGTTTTTATATGTAGTGTTTCATATTGTACAATAGACAGACGGACGGACGGACGGACGGACGGACGGACGGACGGACGGACGGACGGACGGACGGACGGACGGACAGACAGACAGACAGACAGACAGACAGACAGACAGACAGACAGACAGACAGACAGACAGACAGACAGACAGACAGACAGACAGACAGACAGACAGACAGACAGACAGACAGATAGATAGATAGATAGATAGATAGATAGATAGATAGATAGATAGATAGATAGATAGATAGATAGAGAAAGATAGATACATATATTAAATAAATAACTAAATAACTAAATAAATAAATACAGAAATAAATAAAATAAAATAAAATAAAATAAAATAAAATAAAATAAAATAAAATAAAATAAAATCAAGTTGAATGAATAAATGAATGAATGAATGAATGAATGAATAGATGAATGAATGAATGAATACAAATAAATAATTGGATGAATAAAAATAAAAACAAAAAAAGAAATAATACATCAATTTTGTATTTTATTTTTTAGATATATTAAGTTATAATAAACTACATTTTTCAAAGTATATTATCATTTGCATGTATCGATACTATTGTATTACAATTATATTCTATTTATCAATTCAAGTTTGAAATGGTACACGTATATTTTACTTGGGATTAGTTTTATGTTTACTAAAAGTTGAAGATATTTCAAAGTAACAAAACTAAGCAAAACCTTTTCTGATATTGGTGTTCCCATCATACAAAGCATTTTAAATTCTTCTCAGTTTCCCAATTGTGTTTACACTGTTTTATCATGCTTTTATATATCATTTTCAACTCAAAATTACGCAATCAAACTAATTAAGCCATGTATTGTGCAGCAAGTTTTGGTTTGGTGCCTCATTATCTTTGCTGTACAAAATCTAAAATGTCATTTACTTACTATTTAGAGTGTGAATGCAATGAAACATACAAACAAAGAGAGAGTGCACTATTTGAAACAAAGTATTAAAAGTAAATTTCAAATGATTAAAAAAATACCCAACGTAACGTTTGCTTCGATAAGCAAATTTAACTTGCATTACATGTTATCTGACATGCTTCCTGACAAAAATCACATAATCTGACCAAAATATTGTGTAGTCTGAACCTGACATTAGATTCGACAACTTAACCCTTTAACTTTCCCACCAAGAAAAACTCCTAATATAACCAGTTGACACTTTAAATTTTTTTTCAACACATCCCATTAATTCTACAATATCAACCTCTACCAAAGGGTTGACATGTTGGTTTATGGTGAAAGTATTGGAATTGATATGTATACTATGAAAAATCAGAAGATATGAAGTGTAAAGGCTCGTACACACCGGGACGCTTTCCGTTTGCATTTATCGTCAGCGTTTTTCAAGACGTTTTTCCGGATTCAAACCCAAGCGATTTTCACTGGCGTCGAGTAGAAAGTTTGCAAAATCACTCCTTGACGTTAGATGGCGCTACACAACTTTAAGTCTCTGACACCCGCTTGTAACACAGAAGAAGAAGACATCGTTGATACGCTTGTTGTTATGGATGGTTCAAGTAGCAGCTCCAGCTCTAGCGATGAAGAAATGATTTTTGTTCACCAGTGCAATAAGCAGCTCCACCTTCATATCGCCTCTAGGACTTTTCTTCAATGTGCGCTCGCATTGACAGTTTTGCACTTGATCGCCTCCAAGTACTGTTTACTGTAACTTCAGCAGCTCCGTGCACGTGAAAAAAAGTGCCAATCTGATTGGTGGAGAAGGTTTTGAAGCGGCGCGTCAAAACAAAAAAATGAGCATGAGGCGTTTTTTTTTTTTTAAATGAAGCTTTTGCGCCTGCCGTTTTGCGCGTTGGTGTGCACAATCACATTGGCGCCCTTTGTTTAGTCATGAGGCGTTAAACGTCGACCAAAAACACAAGCGAAAAACGTCTCGGTGTGCACGGGCCTTAAGACAAATTACAAAATATATATTTTAAAAAAGATAGAACACTAAATCTTAATTTTTTGAAGTATGCCTTCTTTTACAATAAAACCAAAATCAAGTATAGCAGTACAACAGACGTATGTTTGTTTGATTTTTTTGTAAACCAACAATGCTGTATAGTGTAAACCATTATTTAAAACAGTCAAAATAAGGTCAACCATTTGGTAGAGCAGGCAATTAAAGGGTTAAAGACATAGTTTGTCTAAAAATAAATGAATAAAAAAATCATTGTCAGGCACTTATAAGTTTTTTTATTTTGGTAAATAGATATGAGATCCTTTGAAAAGTAGCCACTGTTTCCATAATATTTATAATTGTTGCCCTACTATGAATGTCAATGCCAACATTCTAAAATAAAAAAGGGGGTTGAAATCACTTCAAGGTGACAGTGAAATTCTATTTTGGGTGAACTATCTCTTTACTTATGTCAATATATTGTATTTTTACATACAATTAACTTCCCAATCTGATGTTTGGTCATATAGCTTGATCAAATTCTTGATTCTTGACCAGCATTTGCCATTTAGCTGAGGTCTGGCAACCTAAGATTGCTCAAAAGGGTGCATTTTACAAGTAGTTTTCTCCCAGCAGCAATGCACGATTTATACCAGGCACAATCACTAAAGGAGCAGACAGCCAGTTCTTCCATTACCCTGCGTTTTTATGCTTTATAGAGCTGAGGACTTCAGAAAGGTGAAGTGAAGCACCTCAGCATCCAGCCCTGCTGCTCTCGCCTGTTTAATAACAAACATATATCCTCTCCTCCATTTCCCAAACGCCGGCGAAAAGGCCGTTAGAGGCTGAAAAACAGCCACACAAATTAAAGATACCGTTAGGTGTAAAAGCGTTTCTTGGGGGTGGGCCATGGTCTCCACTATCTGCACCCACCATAACTGGCACGTAATGACCAGAGTGATGTACTGCCGCTTGGTCCCAGCGTTCATATCCCCACAAAACTACTAGCACGGCTGCACAAAACCCTGTAAAACAAGGCCTCGACTCGGGTCCCTCTGTGTTTGGCCTTTGCTTTTGTGTTCCCGACATGATAGGGACTGTAAAAAAAGGAAGAAGAGATTGCTCATCAGCGAGGCAATGAATCAATTAGAAAGAGCAGATCGATCTTTCTTGCCCCATCCAGGCTGGCAGGCTGACAGCACTCAGGTGTAATTAAAATTGTAGCTATTGACAAATCAAGACAGATGGAGGACCGCCACGCCACTACGCTTCTGAGGAAAAAGCCAATGAGAATGAATGGCCATCATGTTATGTGTTACTGGGCTTCCAAGAACATCTATGACACGTGATTGCTGATAGAGCTATTATAGGATGCATTTCCCAAAATTGTTGTTAGTCGACAAAGGTTGAAAGTTTATTAGTAATTCATTGCAAATCTATTTACATGTTCCTTGTACTTCTGGACAAAAAATGAATGTTAAAAAGGCACAAAATTTAAGTCCAAGCAATAAGTAACTGGCTGCAATTCACTTAATGGCCACCAGTGTCGCTAACAACCTTGTTAATAAAATAGAATAAAATAAAATTAAATTATTTAAAACAATTTAAAATAAAATAAAATGATAATATTTAAAAAAATAATAAATAAATAAATAAAAATAAATATTACAATTAAACTAAACTAAATTAAATTGAAATTCTACAATTCACTTAATGGCCACCAGTGTCACTAACAACAAGGGTTCCTATTTAATAAAATAGAATAAAATAAAAATAAAATAATTTAATATAATTTAAAATAAAATAAAATAAGGAGTCGCAGTGGCGCAGTAGGTAGTGCTTTCACCTAACAGCAAGAAGATCGCTGATTCGAGCCTCAGCTGTGTCATTTGGCATTTCTGTGTGGAGTTTGCATGTTCTCCCTGCGTTTGCGTGGGTTTCCTCCGGGTGCTCCGGTTTCCCCCACAGTCCAAAGACATGCGGTACAGGTGAATTGGGTAGGCTAAATTGTCCATAGTGTATGAGTGTGAATGAGTGTGTGTGGATGTTTCCCAGAGATGGGTTGCGGCTGGAAGGGCATCCGCTGCATAAAAACGTGCTGGATAAGTTGGCGGTTCATTCCGCTGTGGTGACCCCAGATTAATAAAGTGACTAAGCAGAAAAGAAAATGAATGAATGAAAATAAAATAAAAATTAAATTAAACTAAACTAAACTAAATTGCAATTCTGCAACTCACTTAATGGCCACCAGTGTCGCTAACAACAAGGATTCCTTGTTAATAAACTAAAATAAAATAAAATTAAATTAAATTAAATTAAATAAAGTAAAATTAAATTAAATTAAATAAAATGTAATTAAAATTAAACTAAACTAAACTAAACTAAACTAAAATCAATTCAATTAAATTGCAATTCTGCAATTCACTTAATGGCCACCAGTGTTGCTAACAACAAGGGTTCCTTGTTAATAAATAAAATAAATTAAAATAATTTAAAATTAAAATAAACTTAATTAAATTTAATAAAATGTAAAAATAATTAAATTAAATAGCAATTCTGCAATTAACTTA
Organism: Danio kyathit; assembly: GCA_903798195.1. Classification (NCBI taxonomy): domain Eukaryota; kingdom Metazoa; phylum Chordata; class Actinopteri; order Cypriniformes; family Danionidae; genus Danio; species Danio kyathit. The sequence continues at coordinate 42,947,089 of LR812530.1, forward strand.
ATGGCCACCAGTGTCGCTAACAGCAAGGGTTACTTGTTAATAAATTAAATAACATAAAATAAAATAAAATAAAAAAATAACAAACAAAAAACAATAAATGTATTTGTATTATTGCGCTCAATTTTTCTTGAGGAGTTTTAACCATCAAATAAAAATAATAAAAAAGCAAATACATATAATAATATTTTTCTTGTTTTTAGATGTATTTCCTTAAATTTATTATCATTATTATTATTATTATTATTATTATTATTATTATTATTATTATTATTATTGTTTATGTAACTGCAGTTTAGCCAATAATTTTGAATAGAATTCAACATCAATTCAGCTCAATTCATCACATATGATTAAATACAACACTACATACGAATTATAGTAGACACAATTCACTAAATAGATACACAAGTCTTTTTTTGGGACTTTCGAACAAGGTTCTCTAGCCTGCATTCACAATTCATGATTTTACAATTCATTTCTGAATGATGCACAGTCATGTTCGACTCAACTGAAGCAGAACAACAGATCTCAGAAGCTGCCGGCGTGCACCAAACCTAACGTGGCGTTTGAAGATCCTGCCAGTAATGTTTCTGCCTTCCTCTGTTCATCACACTGAAACATTCCCTCTCAAAACAGTCAAAAAGAACATCCAGTTTGGGGAAAGTTGAGGCTTGTTAGAGCACAGCGTTGGATCTTTATTTTATTATTATTTTCCAAGATGTAACTGTCTACTGTTGGTATGAAGAGGCCAGAGGCTTACATCTAAGAGAAAGTCGATGGCAAAAATGTGCTGAAGCTGAGCTCGGACGTCTTTAAAAGAAGCTGTATACAAAATGCACATTTAGATAACATTTTTAAAAGATGCTCATCAAGATGTTATTTAATTGATCAAAAATATGCTAAAATTATTACATATTATTACAATGTTAAGTAATAGTTTTCTATATCAATATATTTTTAAATTAGAATTTATTCTAGTGGCAATAATATAGATTTTTTTAGATCATTACTCCAGGCTTCGGTGTCTTGTGATGCTTCAAAAAAGATACTAATATGTTATGCAGCATATTTTTTTGTGGTTTCTATACCAAATTTTATTATTAAAATACATATTGTATTTCAATCTTTCACTGCATATGCTCTCTATAACATATCAGCAGCAAACCTTTGCATTATTATTTTTTTATGGCCACCAAAATTGTCCTATTTTGTGAATATGACAGGAGAGATATTCATAAACACCGCCTCAATTATCTAGGGATTAGAGTGAACGATTTCAGTGACAACCTATGGCGCATCGCAAACAATTGTCAGATCAACTGCAGAATTTGAGAGATAATCACCTTGTTGAAGAGACGACAACAGCGAAAAATAGCAGATTAAAAAAAAAAGATTATCACAATATGTGTGAAGCAACGCTGGTCATGCAAATGCAGTCTAAGGTGATGAAACTGCCAGTTGGTTTATGGACACAATAGTATTTTACTTGCCCCCATCTGCTAGCATGCAAGGAATAAAAAAATAAATAAAAAATAAAAATAAAAAACCTAAATGTGTTCACTCATCAAAATGAAGCACCCAACAAATCAAAGTTAGAGCAATTACACTCCTACATCCCTCTTCTTTATTTTCAAAATGGCAACAGCTGTTTTCTGTGGTCCAAATTGCACTGTAATTTCATGGGGAGCATATGGTTACAGTTGATTAATCCAGAAGGGAAAGAGTTGTATTATTACCAAACGGGGGATTGGCAAATAAGCGGTTTAGTTCCGATAATATTTAGAACCAATTCTGTTCTAGAATCAATGGAATCAATAGAATTCATTATGAGAAAAAAAAATGCCTCAATGTCATTGTGATTCTATTTTGATTCCTGAATACTGTAAACTATTCAGGTGATAAAAAAGCTTGATGAAGCCGATGTTGACGGAATTCATTCCATACATGGTGCAAGATCATACTGGGTCTAAATTGCATGTGCACAATCATTGAATAAAATATAAACTCTAAACAGCAAACTGTACATTTAATTAACCATAACATTTCACTGAAATAGGAGTGGCAAAGAAGTAACACACTAGTTGGTGTGTTTAAACAACTTTACTCCTCAAAAATGGCATGAAAATGTAAAGAAATGTACAGAAATGTAAAGTATCTATAGAAAACTTTCAGAAATGTCTCATTTCAGGTTTCATACTGCTATAGTCAAACGTAGGGACATATATACACAGTTGAAGTCAGAATTATTAGCCCCCCTTTGTTTTTTTTTATTTCTTTTTTAAATAATTCACAAATTATGTTTAACCGAGCAAGGAAATTTTTACAGTATGTCTGATAATATTTTTTCTTCTGGAGAAAGTCCTATTTGTTTTATTTTGACTAGAATAAAAAGCAGTTTTTATTTTTTTATGAACCATTTTAAGGACAAAATTATTAGCCCCTTTAAGCTATGTTTTATCTGATAGTCTACAGAACAAACAATCGTTATAGAATAACTTGCCTAATTACCCTAACCTGCCTAGTTAACCTAATTAACCTAGTTAAGCCTTTAAATGTCACTTTAAGCTGTATAGAAGAGTCTTGAAAAATATCTAGTCAAATATTATTTACTGTCATCATGATAAAGATCAAATAAATCAGTTGTTAGAGAAAAGTTATTAAAATTATTATGTTTACAAAACAATTCTACATCTGTGAACAAAAAAATTAAAACAGGGGGGCTAATAATCCGGGGGGCTAATAATTCAGGGGGGCTAATAATTCTGACTTCAACTGTGTATATATATATATACTGTATATATATATATATATATATATATATATATATATATATATATATATATATATATATATATATATATATATATATATATATATATATGTATATATACACTCATTTTTATCACATCTATAGTTATGTGGTGGCACAGAGTTAGACCTTTTTCTTGACTTCACACAGAAACAGCAATGCGTGTGGCATGACATCACTTTGTTGCAGACACTATTGGTTAAATGCCGGTGTTAAGTAGAACACAGAAGCAGGAAGTAGCTTGAAGCGGAAAGCACAAGTATGTCTGGGGTCTGGAGGTATTATAAAGTTGATGACGACAACATTGTCATAGCAAACTATGTGATATGTAAACTTGGGATTGCCTGCCAGGTATTTTAAGTTGAGGTGCTATTTGTTTTTATATTTATGTTTTTATATTTTATATATTTATATTTACTGTTACACTAAAGTCCAAAAGGGAAAACTTGATGTTATTTATGACCTGATTGTTCAAGCTACCTCACAGAAGTGCTCTGTTTGTGAACAGAGTTGTTGAATGCTAAACTAAGGTGAATTAAATAACAATTAAGGAACATCCTGGATCTGTTTATTCACTCTTTTTTATTCTGTATCGAATCGGGTAATGACTCGGACTCAAGGGCGAACAAAAATCTGATCGGGACATGACCAATTGGTACTGAATATTTAAAAACTTTAATTTTCTGCTAATATTTAAGTGATATTAAACATGTTCTTAAATGCCACTGATTGGCTATTATGTTCACATGCGTAACATAAATTATAGTGATTGGCCGTGAAGGTAATCAGTTTACCGCACTATATCACTGTTCACCGAGTGCAAATTGTACCACTACTGTTCATTCTGCCATTTTAGCTTTGCCTGTATTGTTGTTTCTTGAGTGCCAGAACAGCATGTAAGGGCTCTGCCCTCTTTTAGATAGCAGCAGATCATTTGCATTTAAAGAAACACATTAAACACACATTCGTTTTAGTGGTTTATGAGGATTCTACATAGGTACAATGTAGTTTATACTGTAAAAAGCACATATCATATGGCCTTACCCCACCCCTACCCTAAACCCACTTAAATCCCAGGAAACTTGTGGGAAATTAGATTTTTTTTTTACATATTTGAATTACAAAGACACAAGGCATGTCCTCATAAACCATCAAAACCAGTACACAAACATTTAAACTGAAAAAAAGATGTATGATCTATGAAGTATTTACCTATTCTAGGGTCACCATAAGGGCCAAGACATGTCCCCTTCAAAAAAAAAAAATATATATATATATATCCCAAACTTTGTAATCAAGTCATGATTTTCAACGCCTCAGAATCAAGAAAGCAATTGTTTTTGAAATTCCTTCCCAGTCATAAATATGTCCTCGACGCAGCCAAAAAGAGAGCTGGGGAGTTTGGGAGATGTGGGCTTGTCCCTGCAGGAATTGATCAGGGGTCCGGCTTCCTCTAGCGAGTGGCTTCTGCTTGGGCGGCAGTGATTGATGAAGCCCCTGTGAGCTGGTGAGCAGTGGCATCATCGTGGAGAGAGTGGCAGACACCATATGCTCAATGATACGCACATGCACACACACACAAAGTTGCGTGCGTTGCTTAACGTATAGGCTAATCTTGTCACAGTGTGACAGAAAGTACATACACTTTTGTCGAGTGAAACCTGGGAGCCTGTGAAATCTGTTACATCTTGGATTGTCACATTTATACTTGAACACTAAGCAGCTGTTCTTATCTTAACCCTTTAACTGTCAACCACACATTTTGAGAAAACACTTGAAAAAATTATCAAGATAAAGAAGATGCAGCATGGTGGCTCAGCGGTTAGCACAGTCGCCTCACAGCAAGGAGGTCTCTGGCTTGAGTCTCGCCTGAGCCAGTTGGCATTTCTGTGTGGAGTTTGCATGTTCTCCCAATGTTCACATGGGTTTCCTCCGGGTGCTCCGGTTTTCCCCACAGATAACATGCGCTATATTTTTTAGGACTTTTAGGACACCCAACCACTCCACAACCCCCCCCCCCCCCCCCCCCCCCACCACCAGGTTAGTCCAATTTCACTCCCCCCCATCCCCCAAGCCAAAATTATTATCCATGTGCAAACATCATTCACATATTGCTTGCTGCGTTTAAATTGTGTAGCATTAAGTAAATTGAAACATAAATATACAGCTTACCTGATTCAGTGTGATGGCTGAGACTGTTTCTGTGGTTGGATTACTGAAGCGACTAACCGTAAATCATCTTCCACTGTCAATAAGCGTGAGCCATAGTCTACTTGCTTTTGATGTACGTACAGAAAATGCTGCTTAGCAAATCCAAGTTCGCAGAGCCCTGACAGTGTGGTTACGTCGAACATTGAGAACGTTTACATGGACAACAATACTTTAATATGATATGACTCTAATTAAGAGTCACCATGTAAACAGCGATTTTTTGATGACCTTAATCCGGCTAAAGTCATAACTGAACTAAACAGAAATGGAATTAAGCTGTGGAGTATGCATATATTAGTGGCATTATTGAAGTAAACACCGCAATCAAACTATTATGGTCATGTAAGACTTTTCGCTGCATTCTGCGACAAGATGCACAGACAAGGCTGTCAGTAAAGGACCGCACACCCACGCACATCACGAACAGTGTTGCCAGATTGGGCGGTTTTGAATTTGCATTTCGGTGGGTTTTGGATAGCCTTTGGGCTGAAATCAGTCAGCTTCATCTGCTAACACTGATCACGAAATGCGGAAGTTTTTTCTTTCTATTTGGCGTGCGATATCAAATCCCATTAAAACATCTTCCGCCAGTCCTTACTAAATATTCGCGTCTAATACCCCAGTTTATCATGGGGGCATGAATGAAATATTCATGAGTGAAAGTGCCGAACTGCAGTTAAAGTTGAAAAATTAAAGATGAAACACCCGAAATGACATGAGACTCTGCAGGAATCGAGGATAGCCTGGTGACGCAACATTCAAAAAGCACTTCACATTACACCTTAATTATATTATTGTCTTATTCAGATTAAGGCAAATAACTATTACTGATGTCCATGTAAAGGTAGTCTGTATGTCTTCATGTCGTATGTCTTCAAAGTAATTGAAAGATCCAGAAGGGCATCCTGCTGATTTGATTCTTTTTAAAAAGCACCCGGTCCATTTTATTTGCAAATATTTTACTCAAATGCATAAACTCTACAGGTGCCTGATAGTTAGATGTGGAACTGACATTAATCCGATTCCCTCTAGTGAACGCATAAAAATCGTCTTCATAATTTACTTGCATGCAAGCCTCAAGTTCTAGTAGTCCCCCCCCCAACCCTTAATAGCTCTCGCGCCCCACAGTTTGAAAACCCCTGGTCTATATGACACACGTAAGTTAACCCAACTGATAAACTTTCAGTTTGCATCAACAGGGAGTGCAGAATTATTAGGCAAATGAGTATTTTGACCACATCATCCTCTTTATGCATGTTGTCTTACTCCAAGCTGTATAGGCTCGAAAGCCTACTACCAATTAAGCATATTAGGTGATGTGCATCTCTGTAATGAGAAGGGGTGTGGTCTAATGACATCAACACCCTATATCAGGTGTGCATAATTATTAGGCAACTTCCTTTCCTTTGGCAAAATGGGTCAAAAGAATGACTTGACAGACTCCGAAAAGTCAAAAATAGTGAAATATCTTGCAGAGGGATGCAGCACTCTTAAAATTGCCAAGCTTCTGAAGCGTGGTCATTGAACAATCAAGCGTTTCATTCAAAATAGTCAACAGGGTCGCAAGAAGCGTGTGGAAAAACCAAACCAAAAACCAAGGCGCAAAATAACTGCCTATGAACTGAGAAAAGTCAAGCGTGCAGCTGCCAAGATGCCCCTTGCCACCAGTTTTGCCATATTTCAGAGCTGCAACATAACTTGAGTGCCCAAAAGCACAAGGTGTGCAATACTCAGAGACATGGCCAAGGTAAGAAAGGCTGAAAAACGACCACCACTGAACATGACACACAAGCTGAAACGTCAAGACTGGGCCAAGAAATATCTCAAGACTGATTTTTCTAAGGCTTTATGGACTGATGAAATGAGAGTGAGTCTTGATGGGCCCGTGGCTGGATCGGTAAAGGGCAGAGAGCTCCAGTCCGACTCAGACGCCAGCAAGGTGGAGGTGGAGTACTGGTTTGGGCTGGTATCATCAAAGATGAGCTTGTGGGGCCTTTTCGGGTTGAGGATGGAGTCAAGCTCAACTCCCAGTCCTACTGCCAGTTTCTGGAAGACACCTTCAAGCAGTGGTACAGGAAGAAGTCTGCATCCTTCAAGAAAACCATGATTTTCATGCAGGACAATGCTCCATCACACGCGTCCAAGTACTCCACAGCTTGGCTGGCAAGAAAGGGTCTAAAAGAAGAAAAACTAATGACATGGCGTCCTTGTTCACCTGAGCTGAACCCCATAGAGAACCTGTGGTCCATCATCAAATGTGAGATTTACAAGGACTGAAAACAGTACACCTGTCTGAACAGTGTCTGGGAGGCTGTGGTTGCTGCTGCACGCAATGTTGATGGTGAACAGATCAAAACACTGACAGAATCCATGGATGGCAGGCTTTTGAGTGTCCTTGCAAAGAAAGATGGCTATATTGGTCACTGATTTGTTTTTGTTTTGTTTTTGAATGTCAGACATGTATATTTGTGAATGTTGAGATGTTATATTGGTTTCACTGGTGAAAATAAATAATTGAAATGGGTATATATTTGTTTTTTGTTAAGTTGCCTAATAATTATGCACAGTAATAGTCACCTGCAAACACAGATATCGTCCTAAAATAGCTAAAACTAAAAACAAACTAAAAACTACTTCCAAAAATATTCAGCTTTGATATTAATGAGTTTTTTGGGTTCGTTGAGAACATGGTTGTTGTTTAATAATAAAATTAATCCTCAAAAATACAACTTCCCTATAAATTCTGCACTCCTTGTATTATAAAATCACCTTCTATTCTGCCTGTCGTTTCCTCTCTCCCCTCTTACTTTTTCTATAAGCAAAATAGCAGAAAGCTCGAATATTATATTTCAAAAACTGGTCGCTTGAGCACTGAAATCCACAAACACACTTCTAACAGCTCAGTGCATTCTTGCGGTTTGAATAAGCCTGCGCTGTGGAAGATGCTTTCCACCCCTGGCGTTAAAGCCGCGTGGCTCGTCTCGCATTCAGATCATTAATGCTTGAGGAAATACAGTATGTGGCATCATACCATGACACCATCCCCAGGTCCAATTATTCACAAGAATTCTGAGATTAGTGGCCTTTTTTAGCTCATAAACACAACACACACACACTTGCATAAGCACCCCGCGGGAGCAGCAATTACAGGGTTCAGAGGTGGCATCTTATGCATGGGCCAATCTGATTGCATTTCCATTCCAAGTGCACGACTTGAAGGCCTCATGAACGACGTGTCACCCAGCAGTCCAAGCTCATTTGCATACCGCCACGCGCTCTGTCTGACTTCGGTAAACAACCCGAGAAGCGTCGCGCACTGTCTCTCTCTACGCTTTGCATAATTGTGCTTTAAAAAGGGCCTGGGATTCAGCTATTACACACACTGAATGAGGACTTGAGTGCTGCATTCACTGAGCAAAAACGTGGAGGAAGCTTCGTCTGGTTTTCTACATTAAAGACTTTAAGAGTGTTACGGGGTTTCAAAATGGCCAGCGTTTCCTTTAGTGGCGGAGATCCGCAAGGAGAGGTGTCTGAATGAGTTCAGGAGTATAAGGATTGCAATTCCGCTGGGTGCAATTTCTCGGGGATGCGGGTCAGAGAGCAGTGCTGTAAAAATAAAAGTTCTCAACGAGTCTTTGCTGAGCTCACTCTCTTATTAAGAAGCATTTTTCACTGCGTACACTGGTGGAAATAACATCTCTGGTTAAGGCTGGGTATTGATACTGAATTCTTGACTTGAAATCTCCTTTTGATACCATTTGTTTAGTATGTAATATTGAAATATTGTAATTAGAAAGTTCTTTTTTGCCTGTATAATGACTTGCACATCTAAAAATGTATAGAAATAATTTTACAATTTAATGTTTACTTCAAAAAAGCATAATAAAGAATCAATCAATCAATAAATAGTTGCATATATTTTTGTTAATATTTTGAACAAATATTTATACACAATTGAAGTCAGAATTATTATCTCTCCTAAATTATTAGCTCCATTGTATATGTTTCCCCAATTTCTGGATTTTTTTGACACATTTCTAAGGATATAGATACTAGTAAATAAAATAATAATTGTAATAACTAATTTGTAATAACTGATTTATTTTATCTTTGCCATGATGACAGTACATACCATTAGATATTATTTTCAAGATACATGTGGGGGCTCGTCCGGGATGGGAGTGAGGTTTTTACAGTATAAAATATAGTGTATCTATGTAGAATCCTCATAAACCACTAAAACCAATGTGTGTGTGTCTTTAATGTGTTTCCTTAAATGCAAATGAGCTGCTGCTATCTAAGAGAACAGAGCCTTAAATTGTTGAAAACACAGGAAACTTGTGGCAAATTAGGAATGGGATAATACCCCTTATGTTAGATTTTTTTTTACATATTTGAATTACAAGGACACAAGGCATGTTCTCATAAACCACCTCAACATTGTAATAACTAGGTGTCAGTCCTCATAAACCATCAAAACCAGTACACAAACATTAACACTGAAATAATAATAATACTACTACTAATAATAATAATAAGACAAGGTGTATAATCTATAAGGTATTTACACATTCTAGGGTCACCAGATATTTGTATTACATCTCACAATAAGGGTAACATGTCCCCTTATACAAAAAAAAAAAAAGTTTGTAATTGACTCTTGATTTTCAACGCCTCAGAATCAAGGAAGCAATGATTCCTTGGATTTGAAATCCATTCCCAGTCATAAATATACCTCTCATAAAAGAGAGCTGGAAAGTTTGGGAGACGTAGGCTTGTCCCTGCAGGAATTGATCAGGGGTCCGGCTTCCTCTAGTGAATGGCTCATTTGTAATAACTGATTTCCTTTATCTTTGCCATGATGACAGTACATACTACTAGATATTTTTTCAAGATACATGTGGGGGCTCATTTGGGATGAGAGTGAGGTTTAGAGGGTGAGTGTACCGTAGGCCAGCTAGCGAAGTGCTATGCATGTAAACCTCACTCCTCTGACTTCAAAAAGTGTTCTAGAGACATACACTAGAGGCCATGGTCTTTAGCCTCCTTGTTAGAGCAACTGACTCCTATACAAAGGATCGCCGGTTCGATCCTACCTCAGACCAGTTTGGGTGCAGTCGGACCAGTGGGTTACACTTGTATTCAGTTTAAAATGCAATTTAAAGCCTTAATTAGGTTAATTAGGCAAGTAAGAGTAATTAGGCAAGTCATTGCATAACAGTGCTTTGTTTTCCAGACAATCGGAAAAAAAAAAATATTGCTTAGGGAGGCTTAAAATATTGACTTAAAATGTTTTATTTTTGTATTTTATATTATTATTATTTTTATTAAAAAACTGCTTTTATTCTAGCTGAAATAAAACAAATAAGACTTACTCCAGAAGAAAAAATATTATAGGAAATAATGTGGAAAAATTCATTGATCTTTTAAACATCATTTAGGAAATATTTGAAAATGAAGATCATTTATACTCTGTTATGTTTTATTAACTAGTTCATACAGTTTTCACTTTCAGTTTCCTTCATTTTGTTCTTTCACACAACAAAGCACTCAACAAGCTGATAATCACTTCTACTCAAGTGAGAAATCTGACATTTCTATAACATGAGAAGGTGACAGATGACTCAAAATGTCCTTAAAATAGAAGTTTCAGCTTGAAATACTCCCTAGATCATTTATTATACCAGCTGTAAAATGCAGAATATGACACCCTCAAAAGTGTAAATTTACCTGTTTATGCATATAATCATAACGATGTGATTAGATAATTCAGTGTCACCAGATCAGTTGCTATTTTAACCCAAATCTCCATTAAAGATTTGAATAAAAAAAAGAATATTCAGTTAATATCTTCAAAGTCCCAATCAGAATAAATCTCCACTAATTCAAACGATCCAGTCAGACTGAATCCCAAACACAATCTGAGAACATCTGATTCTAATGTTTTATTCGGAGTCAATATTAAGTTCACTCAAGTGAATATCAAGTGATTCACTGATTTAAACGATCCAGTTAGATGAAAGCTCTAGTTAACAACTCGCTAATCCAAATGTTTCAGTCAGAGAAAGTCTCCAATTCACTGATTCAAATGATTCAATCAGATTGAATATACAGTTACATTCTCATTGATCCAAATGTTCTGATCAAAGCAAGTCTCCAGCTTGATTTAAACATTCATTCATTCATTCATTTTCTTGTCGGCTTTGTCCCTTGCGGGGTCGCCACAGCGGAATGAATCGCCAACTTATCCAGCACGATTTTACGCAGCGGATGCCCTTCCAGCCGCAAACAATCTCTGGGAACTTCCACACACACATTCACACTCATACACTATGGACAATTTAGCTTACCCAATTCACCTGTACTGCATGTCTTTGGACTGTGGGGGAAACCGGAGCACCCGGAGGAAACCCACGCAAACACAGGGAGAACATGCAAACTCCACACAGAAACGCCAACTGACCCAGCCCAGCCGAGGTTCGAACCTGCAACCCAGCGACGTTCTTGCTGTGAGGCAACAGCACTACCTACTGCGCCACTGGGTTGCCCTTGATTTAAACAATCCAGTTGAATAGAATCTTCATTAAACAACTAGCTGATCTAAAAGTTACAATCAGAGCAAGTCTCTTATTCAAAATTCACTGATTCAAATGATTCAGTCAGACTGAATATCCAGGTAAAATGCCATTGATCCAAATGTTCTGATCAAAGCAAGTCTCCAGCTAGCGATTCACTGATTTAAACCATCCAGTCAAATGGATTATCCATTTAATAACTTGCTGATGCAAAAGTTTCAGTCAGAGCAAGTATCCAATTCATGATTCAGTGATTCAAACGATTCAGTCAGACAAAATATCCAAGTAAAATGTCATTGATTCAAATGTTCTGCTCAAAGCAACTCTCCATCTAGCGATTCACTGATTTAAACCATCCAATCAAATCTAATCACAAATTAACAACTCACTGATCCAAATGTTCCACTCAAAACGAGTCTCTGATTCAGTCAGATTGATTCACTGATTCAGACATTTCAGTCAGATTGAGTTTCCAGATAATGATTAACATGTTAAAATATACTCGTTTAAGTAAATCTTTTTATATAACACATTTCCAATGTGAACACACTACCCACAGTATTTATACTGTATTTAAAAACCGAAATAGATCAGTGCAAATGTACCTAAGGTTTTTGATGGCCATTACTGAATCCAGGTGTGGTTCTACTTAAGTGAGTCCTGAACATATGACTGCAGGAGGCAGGATATGTGGGAAGAACGGAGGAGGGCAAACGCATGAAACGCTTGGATGTGGCGATAGCATCAGAAACACACAAGCTAAGCGTATCATTGTACTATCACACATTCCCCATAAAGCCCCCCAAATTTCCTCCCTCTGGTTCAGTTCTGCCTTGATTTAGACCAGGCTTGACATCAGTGAGAAGAAGAAACCTGGAACTTCAAAGAAGCCACTGCGGGCACAAAATGCACTGTATGGAAACGAGCCCAGCGTTGACTCAACATTTCAAAGCTTATTGCTCCCACAACAACGTGCGCCCACTAATATTCCTACACAGGAGACGGCAAAACGCTCCTCATTAGAGACGATTTCAGAAGCAAGCGGAACTTTATCAAAGGGTGATTGGAAAGATTGAGCCATAAAGCGGGTCAGCTGGGGGCCAGTTTACACAAGTTGAAAACAGCTGAAAAGTCTAGAATGGTCACAATGCAGACGCTCATATAGAGGCTCAAGCCATGAACCATCTGTCTAAGCTTGTGGACTGAATTTACACTGAGGAATGGCATTGACCAGGGGCCGCTTACACCTGCTGCCAAGGGGAAAAATCTGCATAGCTCTGGCATAAATAGGCACTAAAATACAATTTATGCCCTAGACAATATCTCTGTTGCCTCAAAAACACCACTGCATATAAATAAACTGCTAATTGAGGCAAATAGAACTGAATTATCCTATTAAATCTTAACAAATACAATAAATATAAGCAACTCTATAGATATTTTAATTATGCAAATATTGTTCATATTTAAATAATTTGATTATATTAACTAATACATTAACCAATAATATATTGCTAATAATAATGACTTTAAAACTAGGAATGCTCTGATTATTCGGCCACCGAAGATTTTCGTCCGAAAATCGCCGGAAAGTGCATTTTTGGCCAAAAGACTTTTATCACTGAAACAACATGGCCGAAACAGTATGTTGTGATGATGCAAACCAAAACCACCATCTGCAGCATATCTGCGGTGTGTCTATTTGGATCCTCTGCACTTCATCGAGACTGTACTTGATCCGCGATTTAAAGATCATTACTTGAATGTGGTAATAAAGCAGCGCGCACACGAAATGATCCAGGCCGCGATAGACTCTCTGCGGAGAGACTGATGCATGTTTGCACCGTGTACCTGTCATTTATGTCAGAGGACAATCGGCTGTGATATCATGTCATTTTGTTTTTGATCATCAGCATGATGTAGCCCTATAGTTATTATAATATTCATTTATACAATATAGTTATAATGATTAGGGCTGTCAAAATTAATCGTTTCTTCGGTGCACCGCGATGCAGATGGGGACAATTTGATATCGGTTCAGTAATAGATCATAACCAGTTATTACGCAATGACATCATGTGTGATGCGTCGCCCTATGCACGATGCCGTGGTAGAATACTATGGCGAAGGAGGCTAGGGTAAGTAAATAAAACACTCCTACTAAAAAAGCAAATCTTTCACTGACACTGAGGAATGGTAAAGCACGAGCTGCTATTTCACTACTAGGGAGAAATGCTGTTCCATCTCTGCCCCTCTCTCTCTCACACACACACTTTGGGCATTTGACCCGCCGTTGGCATGTTCGTGAGGTAAATTTTCCTTTCTTTCGGCTGTTAAAACGATACTTGTGGATCCAGAAACAAGCGTGCCTGTGGTGCGAGTTTATTGTATTGTATTTATTCTATTACAGATTACCTAATAACCGCGTATTATGCGCATATAGACTGACCCGCGTCACTCATGGGTGAACAGCGCTTTCGTTTCTAAAGCCAAGCGCAGCCCTTTCTGTTGAGCCGGTGAAGACTATGACCAATCATAGTGGTGTAAGATCCTGCCAGCGCTCAAAAAGCAAGCGGGATAATATTTACATTAGTTTATTTGTTATGAATGCTCATGTTGTTCTGTGCATGTATTGGAGTTTTGTCTAAAACATTCACAAAGAGTGTTTTTTTTTTTTGAGCAGGTAAAATTAAAGGTACAGTTCATATATCTGACTGCATGTATGAAAGGACAAAATTGTATTACAAGTAATATATAAATATAAACATATTTATAGATTTTAATAAATAAAAAAAATCTTGTGTTATAAAGAAAAAAATCTAATTCTATATGGAAAGCATCGTCAATGCACCGTGATGCACCGAGATATCGAATTGAACCGAATCGATGGCATGATAATCGTAACCGAACCGAACCGTGAGACCAGTGTGGGTTCACACCTCTAATAATGATATTTATACCTAATCAAACTAGTGTGCAACATAAGCAAAACTGATAACTACATTTTTTAAACTTTGTTTTGTAGTTCAGGCCCAAACAAATGTTTGTTGCATTTTTTAATTGTTTAAGTTAATTTGATTGACTATATAAAAATCTGTGGACATTATCGATGCATTTATTGGGTTAAAAAAATAAATTGCTACTTTTTACTGTAATAAGTCCCCACCCCAACCCATTGTTGTAATGTGCTAAATCAGGGGTCACCAATCTCGGTCCTGGAGGGCCGGTGTCCCTGCAGGGTTTAGCTCCAACTTGCTTCAACACACCTGCCTGGATCTTTCAAGTATACCTAGAAAGACCTTGATTAGCTTGTTCAAGTGTGTTTGATTAGGGTTAGAGCTAAAATCTGCAGGACACCGGCCCTGCAGGAACAAGTTTGGTGACCCCTGTGCTAAATGAATAATTTCTCAATTTGTAATTGATTTATTCTTTGAAACTTTGATATAAATTTATGCAGTTCCAATGCCTTGATTTAAGTAAGGTTAGTACACAGTCATAGCCATAAATGCAATGGCACTAATAACTGGCATAATTTATTTTCGATGTTTCGGTTTTCGGCCTTGGTTTTCTCTTTTTCGGTTTTGGCCAAGAATTTTTATTTTGGTGCATCCCTACTTAAAATGGTAGATAAAAAAAATAATAAAAAAACTACTATATTTGTATAAATAAAAAAACTATATATGTATGTATATATATATATACACACACACACACACACACAGACACACACACACACACACACACACACACACACACACACACACACACACACACACACACACACACACACACACACACACACACACACACACACACACACACACACACACACACACAGTTGAAGTCAGAATTATTAGCCCCCCTTTGAATTTTTTTTCTTTTTTAATTATTTCCCAAATGATGTTTAACAGAGCAAGGAAATTTTCAAAGTGTGTCTGATTATATTATTCTTCTGGAGGAAGTCTTATTTGTTTTGTTTCGGCTAGAATAAAAGCAGTTTTTAATTTTTTAAACACCATTTTAATGACAAAATTATTAACCCCTTTAAGCTATTTTTTATTCGATAGTCTACAGAACAAACCATCATTATACAATAACTTGCATAATTACCCTAACCTACCTAGTTAACTTAATTAACCTAGTTAAGCCTTTAAATGTCACTTTACGCTGTATAGAAGTGTCTTGAAAAATATCTAGTGAAATATTATTAACTAACATCATGGCATCATAGCAAAGATAAAAGAAATCAGTTATTAGATATTATAATTGAGTTATTAAAACTATTATGTTTAGAAATGTGTTGAAAAAATCTTCTCTCCGTTAAACAGAAATTGGGGAGAAAAATAAACAGGGGGGCTAAAAATTCAGGAGAGCTAATAATTCTGACTTCAACTGTACATATATATATATATATATATATATATATATATATATATATATATATACATATATATATATATATATATATATATATATATATATATATATATATATATATATATATATATATATATATATATATATATATATATCATGTCTTAGGCGACGCAATAGCGCAGTCACAGCAAGAACTGCTGTCGCCTCACAGCAAGAAGGTCGCTTGGCATTTCTGTGTGGAGTTTGCATGTTCTCCCTGCGTTCGCGTGGGTTTCCTCCGGGTGCTCCGGTTTCCCCCACAGTTCAAAGACATGCGGTACAGGTGATATGGGTAAGCTAAAATTGTCCGTAGTGTATGAGTGTGAATGTGTGTGTGGATGTTTCCCAGAGATGGGTTGCTGCTGGAAGGGCATCCGCTGTGTAAAATCGTGCTGGATAAGTTGGCGGTTCATTCCGCTGTGGCGACCCCGGATTAATAAAGGGACTAAGCCGACAAGAAAATGAATGAATGAATATCATGTCTCACATGATTTAATAAATTAACTATTAATTTAGATATACACAAAATATTTTCTTTAATTTTGCAAACAGTTTCTCAAAACTATATATATATATATATATATATATATATATATATATATATATATATATATATATATATATATATATATATATATATATATATATATATATATATATATATATTTAATATTAAAACATACATAGAAGATAATGAAAATGATTACATAAAAATATTTTTTTTAATTAATAATATATTAAAACCATATTAATCATATATTTGCTTTCATATATTTGAACACAATAACTGGTTTATTTCAAAACTATATATCATTTATTAATTCATTTTCCTTCAGCTTAGTCCCTTTATTTATCAGAGGTCACCACAGTGGAATGAACCGCCAGCTATTGTGCTTCCAGGCACAACCCAGTACTGGGAAACATCCATACACTCTCACATTCACACACGCACTCATACACTATGGGCAATTTAGTTTATCCAATTCACCTATAGGGCATGTCTTTGGACTGTGGGGGAAACCGGAGCACAAGGAGGAAACCCACACGACCACAGGGAGAACATGCAAACTCCAGACAGAATTGCCAACTGACCAGCTAGGACTCGAACCAGCGACTTACTTGCTGTGAGGTGACAGTGCTAATGACTGAGCCACTGTGCCACCATATACAGTACCATGTAACTCCAAATAAATAATAATAATCTGTGGACAGTTATCAATAAAACATTATACATTTATTAAATAAATAATACGTCCATGCCCCTGGTGTGATCTTCACATCTCATTTTTAAGCAAGGCCTTATAAATCCTAGTGCAAGCCGACCCTGGTGTATTTCCAAATAAACCACAGTCACACAGAATCAAGAACATCCAAGACACGCAATCGGAGCAAAGCAGGAGGTATTGCAAGAAAGAAACTGTGAGGATTCTTTTATTTCGTTCTTGTATGCAACCTCTAGCAGTCCCCTTATGTAATGCGACTTCAAAGAGCAAGTGCAGCAAAAGTGCAGATTAAAAAGGTTGGAATACATTGAGTGAAAAAAAAAGTGCCCCTGGAGTGACAATAAGCACATTTTCAGATGAAACGTGAGCAACGGCAGCGAATGGCGGCACTGCATCAATTACATCCCTTCACCGGCGCTCGTGTATGCCACCCGCTCTTTTCATCTCCCTCAAACTTTCTCCAGAGTAAGATATTATCAGCATCAATGGCATATTTTTCTTTTATTTTTCAACATCTTTTTCACTCTATTCCAACACGCTTAATATGAATCAGAATTATACACATTTGTTTGATGCTTATAGGCTCATGGCTTTGTTTTTGGAGGCCTTCTACAATAGACTGACATTCATACACGGTCAAAAAACACGTTATTGCTCTCATAATACACATGGAAGCATCAGATCTTTTCTCTTGGTGTCTGAAACGGTTCAGGTATCCCTCTCTCTTTAAACCCTAATTTTTGAAAACCAACTCTGATTGGTTAGATGGGCCAGTCATGCTGTGATTGGTCTGCTGCTTAAAGGTGCTGTATGTAAGTTTTTGACTCTTCTAAAGCATAAAAATACAATAATATGTGTGCAGATATTTAAGAAACATCCCAAGTGAACATACTTGTTTAACTGACAAACAATGCTGAAGTCAGATATTCTGCTTTGAAAATGTTTTTTTCCGTGCCGGAACGCTGACTTTGTTTAGGTAATTTTCACATGCACATGCCAGTTTAGCCAATTATAATTCAGCACACCGGGTTGCCTTGTTAGAAAACAGCATATTTCATTCATTCATTCATTCATTCAGAAAGACTCTGAAAGCATGCGTCCATGAGCGAAATGCTACAGTGTAGTGGAAAGTATCAGATGTCAAAATGAGACAGATTCAGTTCCACATGACGTTAATTAGCAAATGACATAAATATTAGGAATGTGAGCAGGTTACATCGCGTGTCCTAACAACACGCTGTGACGAGATTGTTATGAGTGATGAGCCATTTGGCTGTTTGCACCACAAAACACGGCAGAAATTTAAATACAGCCTTTCAGAAGCACAGAATATGCACTCACTCACAAAACGGTAAGGTTTAGAATCTATTTAATACATGTTAACCCTCTTTAACATCATTAAATGTACATGCTGAATCACTCATATGTGTTTAGTTCTAAAGTTCAATTTCAAACGGTTTATTGTATTTTCCAGATCTGAGGTGAACTTTCTGCTTTCAGTATATGGTAATACACGTCATGTAAAATGCATTCAAACTCGCATTGTTAGCATTTAGCACTGAATAAGCACACGAGGCTTACCTGAGGTGATCTGTCATAGGTTTCTGTTGTTCAGCTGTGAGAAATAGAAGCCGCTTCTAATAAATCAATTCGAGGTGTTGGTTAGAACCAAAACTCCTTTTAATATGGAGAATATTCCCTCAATCGCGTGTCGTTGCTTTTATTTAGAACACAGTTTAAAATCACTCAAACTGGCAACCCGGCGTACCTTTATTATGATTCAGGACTGCAATACCTAGTTCAACCACTGGGTGTCAAACTTACATACTGCACCTTTAAAGAGAATATTCCAAAATTAAATGTCAATTACTCAATTACATCTGAAGTTCAGCTCCAGAGGTTTTTAACACAGTAATACAAATGGTAACAATGATGATTACCAAATCACTGAGATATCAATAACACAAACTTCAGTCTACAACTTCAGCGTATGAGGGTCTAAATAAACATTGGTCGTCGTAAGCCAATGAAGACTATAGCTGCGTCCCAAATGGCACACTATACACTATGCACTTATGCACTATGTACTTATGCACTTACACACTCAACAGCATAGTGCATGAATGTAGTGTCGTCCCAAATGGAACACTAATGTTTTTTTACTAAGCGGAAATTCAACCCGTTTCCCAGATGATGTTTGACGGTTGCCAAATTAGGGAAATAAATGAAGTACCAAATCATACCTGCTGTGAGTATAACCACATTCACCATCGGGAGGCGCTATAATCACTCTCATATGAGAATTTCGCTTTCACAATCCAAAATAAATAAAGTTATCTAACATGTGTGCCCGATAGCTCCGCCCCTTCCGCTATGTGAGCAAAACTGCTGTCGTTGAGTGCATGAAGTGTCCATCATTCCACGCTTCATTTTACCGGTCGAATGAGTGCATCATACAGGTAATTAAAGTGCACTTGTTATTTTTAGAGTTTTCAGTGTAAACGCACTACTTACACTATTTATACTACAAAATGGCGTAGAATAGTGCATACGTATGCGATTTGGGATGCACCTATCATGTTAGCATTATGCACATTTCAATGCAGGCTCATTGCGGATAAGTACCCAGGATCTACATTTCTGGGGACAGCAAAATGCATAACCGGAGGTACGTCTGCTCGCAGTTTTGCTTTTGCAAATCCACCAGAGGCCACTGTTTACACACACACACACACACACACACACACACACACACACACACACACACACACATATATATATATATATATATATATATATATATATATATATATATATTATATATATATATATATATATATATATATATATATATATATACACACACACATATATATATATATATATATATATATATATATATATATATATATATATATATATATACACACACATATATATATATATATATATATATATATATATATATATATAGATAGATAGATAGATAGATAGATAGATAGATAGATAGATAGATAGATAGATAGATAGATAGATAGATAGATAGATAGATAGATAGATAGATAGATATATGAAAAAACAGCTGAGCTCAATTACTAATGCAATATTTATTTTTATACCTAGAAACAGGATTTTTTTCATATGCATATATCAAGGCATTCAGGAATATAACTTGAATAACACACACACATATATGTATATTGTGATTCACAAGTGTTTTCCATTTATTTACAGTTGTGAATTGCATTATTTGAGCTCTCCTCTGTCCACTTTTGATGTTAAAAATTCAACTCTACAGTTTAACAAAGTGACTTTTAGCGACATTTTAGTAATTTGAAATAATATAATGTATAAGAAATAATATATAGAAATACATCCGTAAAATAACTGAAAATGTACTGGCAGGTTATTGCAAGGTTTTTTTGACCTTATATGGAACACCAACCCATACAGTATATCACATTAAACTTTTAAAATTATGGCTGGGTGATGAGGCAAAAATGCAATCTCGATAATTATTTTTCATATTGAATGATGACGATATATATTTTGTATATAAGTTGTTAATGCTTCCAGATTTAAAAAATACTGATAAATTTTCTGTGGCTGAAAATTCAATACATTTCTAATATAAACACTTTTAGATTCCCATTGTTGCACATTTCTGCTGTGCGATTGGCTCTTAGATCAATATAGAGTAAAAAAGTTCAGAGCTTATCATTGGTATTGACATAAATTTTATCACGATTCGATATAATATTGTTTATTGACCCAGCCCTAATTAAAATGTTAACAATAGTCACCTTTTTAAACTTTTCAAGGTTAAACATTGGTGGAAGAAAGATCAAGGTCCCATAATGCAATTCAAAAGCATAAATAAACGGGAAAATTTTTTTTTAAATATGAATCATAAAATATGGAAAACTGCTAATTTACGAATACTCTTTACAGTGATAAATATATACACATGGCTGTGATAACCTGAAGGCTTGTGCCAACAGCCAAATCACAGCATACAGTGCTAATATACAGACATATTGCACGGGTATTCATGTGATATTGCACATTTCGATCTTTGTTTTGATATTTTACATTCACAAACAGCGATATCACACACCGAATGAAAACTACCATCCAAAAAAACACAAACATAAAAGGGCCACCCGACATGTTCATGTCACAGCTTTCGGCAACTTGGCGAATCTAAATGGCAGCTGCTAAGCAACAACACAATTTCTTAGGAGTTTGAAACCAGCATGTTTTAGATGAAACCATGGCACCAAAGTGCATGCCTACCGTGCAACACCCAGAAGTCTGGCACCGATGCCATATCTCAGTGCGGTCACAGCTTCAGGGGCCATGACTCAACTGACTAGAAGCATAATGCCTGCTTCAGTAGGCTCAGAGAGACCATTTAAAACACGCACCATGGCTAAATGCCTCGCTGGCACAGTCCTTGAACTTAGTATTCGGGTGTGCGTCGGTGTGTGCAAGAGCATTTGTCTGCATTTGTTGGCCACGCTCCACTCAGAGAAGCTCTAATCACAAATGGATTTGTCCGAGCGTTTAAAACACGGTTTCTTTTTACGTGGCGACTGAAGGATTAGCACGTCTAATCATGAAACGAACAGGCCGGTGGAAAAAGAGCACAACACAGTGAAATAATGAATGCAGGTGGAGAAATTACACCATGCTTGATTTAGCTAACACACTTTATTCTCATCTGATTAGTAGGAATGAAATCTGCACTTCTCTATATCATTGTTTCTCGCTCTATATCCCTCACTTTCATTTTCTCCCAACAGTGTTTGGAACATTTAATATTTGCTGACTTTTGTGCTAGCGCTCTAAAATGGATGTAATTTTTTACCCACCGCTATGTATATCCACGTCTTCTCTGCGGACTCCATTACACCTCCCCAGGTGAGCGGAGACACAGCGAGTCATTAGGCTCTACAGGAAACTGCGAGGTACCAGCCTGACAGAACAAGCCATTCCCTTTGTGACTTCATATTCTGCTCTCTACATTTTTCCAGATGCTGTCGCTAAGGCACAATTAAGTGAAAGATTTGGTTCTGCATCTGCGTTTTTCTAAATGCAAAGGTAGGGTAAATGCAAAATGCAAAAACGAAAAGTCATGTTACATAATAATAATAATAAAATGGCTTTTTTTAAATATATAATTGAGATTTAAGATTGGTTTAAATGAAACACATGCACTTCTTAATACAAAGAATAACAATTTTCAGATGTTGCAGCTAAGGTGCAATTAAGAACAGACTTGATGTTCTCAACTGAGGCAAAGATAAGGTAAATGTATATACATACAGTGCTCAGCATAACTGAGTACACCCCATTTTGAAAAGGAATATTTTTATCCATTTCTCAGTGAATATAAGCAATGTATTTTGGTGCATTTAAACAAAACAGATTTATTGAACAGATATATTTATTAAAATAATATTTTAGTCACCAAACATATTTAAAAATTAAAAGATAATACAATTAAATTCAAGCAACAAAAAAAATTACAACCTACAAAATTTTACCAAAATCTTTCAATTTTGTTGTTTCTCTTGATTTTTCCTCTTTTTAAAATTTGTATTTAATATTTTTCTATAACATATCAATGGTGGTGTACTAGTTTTTGGAGCACTATCATAATTTATTTTGTTAGATAAGCTCCAGATTTGGCTTTAGTACTGACTAATCTAATGTATATGCACAAATATAATATTGTATAGCTTCCTATTTAATCATGAATTTAAAAGATAGATTTGTGAGGGGGGTACTTATATATGCTGTGCACTATAAATATGAAATTTACTGCAAATATTTACATATTTCAAATGGTGTTTGAACTTTAACAAATCTCTTTGCTTGCATAATTGGGTTTTAGGACATTATTAAAGAAAATCGTTGCACCTCTTACCACAAAGGATAACATTTTGGCATGAAAACAACACATTTATTTTCATGTAATATAACATATGTACAGGGTTTTACATTAACACCTGCCAACCCACCAAATGCGGGTAGATTTCAGCCGTGGCGGGTTAGACAGACACTCCCACTAGCCACTTTGGCTGGTTGAAAATCACTTTTAAATTGTAGTTTTCTTAAAAGCAGGGTTCGACAATAAGCATGGCCCAATACTCGTGCAAATGTGATCTTAGAATCGAGAAGCAGCACGACTGACAAAAATAACTGTGTTCATGTGAGCAAAAGAAAGCAGGTGAATATCGAACGAAAGGATGATCACTCGCGCGCACAGGTGATGTGATGCATGCGCCTGTTAAAAAGCGTGGGCGCTCCCGTTTACTTGAGCAAAGCAACCGTGCCTAGAGGAAGCGCAACTGGTGCGATCGGTTCCTTTTGAAATAGACTGAACAAAGAGCGATGATCGTGCACCCGCAGTCCTGCTGCTTTCAAGAGCTCAAGATTAAAGGTGCTGTATGTAAGTTTTTGATTCTTCTAAAGCATAAAAATACCATAATATGTTTGCAGATATTTAAGAAACATCCCAAGTGAACATACTTGTTTAACTGAAAAACAATGCTGAAGTCAGATATTCTGCTTTGAAAATGGTTTTTCCGTGCCGGAACGCTGTCTTTGTTTAGGTAAAGTTAACCTGCAGAATGCCAGTTTAGCCAATTATAATTCAGCACTCCGGGTTGCCTTGTTGGAAAACAGCATATTTCATTCATTCATTCAGAAAGGCTCTGAAAGCATGCGCCCGTGACCGAAATGGACAGTATCAGACGTCGAAATGAGACAGATTCAGTTCCACATGAGGTTATTAATTAGCAAATGATATAAATATTACGAACGTAAACATTAGGTGAGCAGATTACATTGTAATCTCGTGTCCTAACAACACGCAAACAGCAGTTTGACTCTTTGCACCAGACGAAGCACGACTAAAATGTAAATACAGCCTTTCAGAAGCACAGAATATGCACTCACTCACGAAACGGTAAGGTTTAGAATCCATTCAAACTCACATTGTTAGCATTTAGCACTGAATAAAACACACGAGGCTTACCTGAGGTGCACTGTCATAGGTTTCACATGTTGAGCTGTGAGAAATAGAAACCGTTTCTAATATCTCAATTCGAGGTGTTGGTTAGAACTAAAACTCCTTTTAATATGGAACATAATTCCTTCTATCGCGTGTCGTTGATTTTATTTAGAACACGGTTTAAATCACTCGCTCCTGTGTTTAAATCACTCGCTCCTGTACTCAATCTCTGGCATCCCACGCGTGTGTTTATTTTGATCTAGGAGTGCAATACCCAGTTCAACCACTGGGTGTCAAACTTACATACTGCACCTTTAAAAAAAAAATACACATATTCTTTTGTAAGCAGCAGTGGTCACTGCTTTCATTTGAATTATTCTGAACATATTAACAGGCCTATATTAACCGTGTGCGCGTGATTATCCTTTCATTATCAAACATGGTATGTTTCACCTGCTTTCTTTTGCTTACAGTTATTTTTATTAATTATTTAATTAATTATATTTTTTTACAATAACATTGCTTTAATGGGAGATTACTCCCCGTTTATGTGTAGTTAACTGCTGATCTGGGACTTTTAGCCAGGACAGATTACTGTGCATATTTTAGATTCTTGACAATAATTCTTTTTTTTAAATGTAATGTTTTTTTTAAAGAAAAGTTTTGTTGAATTAAATAATGCATCTATACATCTATATTTCCTTGTTTTGACACATTAAACATTGTGGCTAAGAAATACCTCTTTGGTGTGGTCAGAGATAAATTTGGTAAATCCTTAATTTTGAGCCCTGAAAAGTCATGTCAAATAAAAACTGATTGTATTGCGACACAACCCATTTCCTCATGAACACTGACCAAGCTAATACACAATACACACAAATAGTTAAATGAATAAGAAGGCATGTGGACATAACACAACATCTAAATCAAGTCATTTTAGCATGTCAAAGTCAAATGTATGCATATAAAATATATTTTCACAACAACAAAATTGTGGCTAGTGAAAATGGCGAGTGGCTAGTAATGTTGGAAATCTACTTGCCAACGTGGCTACTGATCAAAAAACTTAATTTCAAGCCCTGCATATGTATAATAAAACATAATGATAAAAATAATAAAGGAGAATGTAATCTTTGAAATGGTTATCCATATTTCTATGACAAAATGTACTGCTACTTTTAAAACATGACAAATTCATGCACAGCACAACCTACAGTATCTGATTGATGTGATACATTAATTAAATTAGTTTAATCTCTCGTTTTCAAAGGAAGCAAGAGATAATGATCCTGAATTATAAATAACTGAAATTAAGCCGACCTTACTTGTTAAATAAATAAATAAATACATTTACTCAATCATTAATTAATACATTTCAAAAGTTTAAACAACATGAAAAAAATATACTGTGAAATCATTTTTAAAAATATGTTTTGATTTATTCTTGTGATGGGAAATCCGAATCACATACTGTTTATCTAATGCCGAGTTCAGACTGCATGATTTTCAAAGTAGTCACGTCACAGATGTTTTCACACTGCATGACTATCTGGGGTAGCATTCTGTTGGTGCTGTGTTTACACTGGAAAAAAGATCGGCGACAGAGGGTTTTACACTGCATGACTTTACAATAGGAGAATTGTCAACAACTTTGTCTCGGTCCACAAACTAATCTAGTCTAATCTAATATAACAGTCAAACACACGAGAATTAACATGGAAACAACGCAAGGTCACGTATATATCTTTTGTTATCAACTACATAATAGGAAAGAAGCCTTTAGTGGGGTAGAACATGTACTTATTTTGTTCACCTGGCTTTTGAAGGGAATTAGCAATTTCTCTTCAACTTTTTTTCTTTTTTGACCCGGTTGAGGTATTGCTCAGATGACACATCAAACAGACAAGGGTGCTCCTGCCAAATTTCCACTGTTTTTTTCTCCATTTCTTGGGTCCAAACAGACCAAAAAAAGCTCTTAACTTCTCCCCAAACCTCCCCTGGCCTGCAGATACCCACACTAGTGGATGCTGCTCTCTCATTGGATGTAGGTAATCGCGAATGTTATTTTCAATCAGATCACATTTCACACAGCATGATTTTGAATCGCTGACAGCTCCAGATATTTAGCATGCCAAATATCTCATGGATTTTAGCGACTCATCTGCGATTCTCTCAGATCGTGTCTTTGATAGTTCATACGGTGTGATTGTTACTCACATGAACGAGCACAGATTTACCTGTAATTTCAGGCATTTATCAGTGATTTCTTAAAACCTGTTGGCGAGTCAAAACCGGGACTAAATTCATGCAGTCTGAACTCGGCATAATGTTAACATGTCTTTAAGCACTAGACTAAACTAAGAAGTATTGATTAAATATTTAGATCATATGTGTCTGTGTGTGTTTTCAACAAAAATCTATATGTCAGGGTAGTAAAATCATTTATATAAAAGACCGCATTTTTCAATGACCTGTTGAATTTCCCTAAAACAAACTACTAGTAAATTCCACATCCAACCCTGCTGTGCACAAACACACACGATGCATCACTTATGACTGTGGCGTCTGATTTATAAGACAATATTCCCAAGTATACAGATATGTTTGGTCACTAGCTGAGTGATAAGTTCACTTTAGATTTGAAGTTGAGTCACTCATGCGGACCACTAGAGCAGTCCTCAGGGGGGGTAACATCAAGCCCCTATGTGCAATTGGTATTCAGGCATTGAAACAGCCCGAGGCATTGCCCGCAGCAACAGTATGTCCGAAGAAGACAGCGGGCCCAGTCCAGACCCAAGCTGACCCGACAGGGAGTAAGAGGAGTGAGTTTCACACCTGCCCTGTTTAACATGGCGGAGAGGATTCAGGAAGAATGAGTAAAGAAAAAGACACTTAATCAATAATTCCTACCCTCTGTCTCCTAGTTTCTGGCCGATTCGTATTTATGAAAAAGCAATGAGGGCTCAATATGTCTGTTCATGCGAACAGGTTTCCTAAGTGTCGAGAGTAAGCAACTTAACAGGCCATCGCTGAAATCTCAGGAAGTTGCCAAGGTCAAACCCCATGAATCAATCCGTCAGTCTGAATTGACAAAATCTGCAATGAGCATCCAAACTTGACCAACCCTAAGCTGAACTTTTGTTCTTTGTCCAACTTTATATGTGTCGGGTTAAAGAAGAAGCCACATATTGTACATGCAAGCGCTACACATCTCTCATTTTGGAATTTGAAGAAACATGAGAATTAGACAGCAAATATAAATGAGTTCTTGACTTGAAGAGCATTAGCAAATCACAACCATCCCTGCTCAATAATGGGAAAAATCGTAAATCACAATAATTTTGGTCAAAATTTAAATCATTGGGCATTTTTCCCCTGCAAATAGTTGCAATTACATAAATCAAGAAATTTTACATTTCTCAATACCGAAGCAGAATAGGATAAAAAAGCACACTATCAAAAAGTTCTCAAAACCTTTGAAAAAATATATATGTATAATATAATAGAATAAACATACATGAATGAAACAAATGTGCTTTAAACATCTTCACTGTAACATTCAAACTCAATTTGTTTCTTATTAAGTGAAGTTTTACAAACTAATTTCGAGAGGAGCATATGATATGATTGATCGCTGCTGGCCTCTCAATAAACCAATCAGATTGATTCAAGCTTACAATAAATAGACTGAATTCACCCTACTACCTTATCTTCGTTTTGGAAGAATCTGCCCTTCCACCCCATCGCCTCCTTTTCCGCCCTTTACCAAGGGGAGCTCTCGAGACCTGATCTTGGACCCCCTTATATGCTTATTGACCAGGCGGGAGCCCTGGGCTCAATTATCTCCGAGCTCAGGGTTCTCTCCCGGGACAGCATGCCAAACCTGCTATTTGCGTCAAGCATATCTACATGTAAGTGTGAATTCTTGAAAGCTACAAAAGTTCTTCAGTCAAGAGCAGTGTGTGATTTGGTAAGGAATATAGCCCACTGTAACTTTAAGAGCCATGCACGGTTCTGATATACCGTTACACATTTTAATTCTCAAATCTTTATGTTATTTTTTTACATACCATATGAGGGGTTATGTAAATAATCATGAAGCACTGCAATTTGACACATTTTTTTTTTTTTTTTAATGCATTTGATAAATTAGGTGCACTTTAAGCTAAAAGATGACTTTGTTCTGTTTGACTCTGAGTACATGCACAGAACAGCATAAGTTCTCTTTTGCATTTTTAAAACATTAATAAACATTCCCCTCTTTCCTTCCCCTCTCTCTGTTCCCAATACTTTCCTGTCTGTAACCTCCACTGTCCTTTCCAATTAAAGGTGAAAAATCCTTAAAGAATAAACTAATAACATTTGATAACATAAAAATAAAATAAAAACATGAATAAATATAATAAACTTCAATAAATCAGACACACTCCATTCTGCAAAAGTTATGTTACATAATAACAATAATAATAATGACCTTTATTTAGCCAGGCAAGTCAGTTGAAAACCAGTTCTTATTTACAATGACGACCTGTCCAAGAGGCAACACAAAAAGCAGATACAAAGCAACAAGGACACAATACGATAACAATTGCACAAATACAGATAATAACATATATATAAAAAAATAAAAATAAATAAAAACAAGCACAGTGATCTTGTACTATTAAGTGGATTTATTTTTAAAGGTTGATAATGGAATAAAAGACTCATGATTTCACTGATTTCCATGTTAAGCTGAGCTTTGCGGAAGAACGAATGAAGACCGCTAGAAAGGGGATGAGATATGACATAATACATTTTATCTCAATTAATGTTTGTTCCGAATCATTGGAAGCCAAAACTGAATTTCAGTTTACCTGCACACCCCTACCCCTAACTATTGTGTCATTACCTTTACTTCAAACACAACAACTAAGCCACAGACAACATTCAGCAGAAAGATTTCATAGGTCACTGTTCATAAGTAGGCTATACAGTCCAGGACGTTGTGTGTAGATGGGGCTAGAACCTCTGTAACTTTCCCAAGTGCACTTTCTTTTATTTTGTTTCGGGGGGGAACCTCCACCCATCCCAGGCCACATTTAGGCAGTCCTCTTTTGGAAACCTCAGGTGTGAAACATCATTTAACAGCATGCTAACAAAGCTGATATACTGAAGTCAAATTATTTCCGGACATGCAAATCACCTTACTCCCCTGTTGGGCATATTAAAAAATGGTCTCACTTTCTTGAATAACAAACACACACTTCTGCTCTCGGCAAGGCTATGGAAGTTAAAGTCAGTGACATGCCAAGTAAGGTAACCCACACGGTACCAATACAGATTTTGTGCTCTACATTCCATCTGTTCAAGTGAAACAACCAAAGACTCACCAAAGCATCAACACAGGTATAATATAGACCCCCAAAAATACCAAAGAATAAAATAAATGAGAGAAATTCTGCACACTCTCAAAAATAAAAATAAATAAATAAATAAAAAAGGCAAGCGAGATTAAGTGACAATTTACTGACAAAAAGGCTAACCTTTTGGTCACTTGTAGTCTATCATCAATGACAAGCTAGAATGCTAGAAAGGGAAGCCATCTTAAGTAAAGGAGTCACATGATGAAACAGTAGGTCACATGATGAATATAGACCAAGCACAGAGAAAAAATAAGCTTAATTTAAAATGAATAAATGAATGAACGAACAAACGAACGAATGAATGAACAAAAAATAATAAACGAATTAAAGAACAAATGAACGAATGAACAAACAAATGACGGAATGAACAAACGAATGAATGAAGGAATAAACAAACAAATGAACGAACAAACAAATGAACAATCAAACAATTGAACAAATGAATGACTGAAGGAATGAATGAACAAATGAACAAACAAACAAACAAAGAAACAAACAAACGAACGAACAAATTAATGAATGAATGAAGAAATTAACAATTAAATGAATAAAGGAATGAACAAGCAAATAAAGAAATGAACAAACAATTGAATGAAGGAATGAATGCACAAACAAACGAATGAAGGAATGAACAAATGAATGAATGAAGGAATAAACAAACAACTAAACGAATGAATGAACGAACGAAGGAATGAACGACCAAACAAATGAACGAATAAAGGAATGAACAAACAAATGAATGAAAGAATAAACGAACAAACAAAATAACAAATGAACGAACGAAAGAATGAACAAACAAACAAACAACGAAACTTGCTTGTGTACAATATTGACAATATACTGTACATCACACTCGGGAATAATGGTTGGAGTCCATTCAACCAATGGTGTAAGTTCATATACACAGTCCATATATCCAATAGATTCACTCTGCCTCAGATTGTAACAGTCTGTTGTTAGAATCACCTAAGCAAGTGCACACACACACACACTCACACCTAAAGCAGCGAACAGGCATTTTGCTGTGGTGCTGGGTGAGCAATTGAGGGTACAATTACTTGCTCAAGGGCACCTGGGTCTTGTGTACTGCTGTACACCCAACATGCTTTACAACCATACCAGGGGTCTCCTCTCACCCACCACCAATATGCTGCCACACTACAAAGGTGCCAGTGAACTGATCACATACATGCTATAGCTGGAAAGGTGAAAGGTGATAAAGCCAATTTAGAAAAAGGAGGATTATTTGAGGGTCATGATTTATGTGTGCCAAGGGAGGGAATTTGGCCGGGACACCAGAATTGCACCCCTAGTCTTTACAAGGACAGCCATTTGATTTTTAATGAGCACAGAGAGTCAGGACCTCAGTTTTATATTTTATCCAAATGACAGTGCTTTTTACAGTTTAATGTCCCTGTTATTATACTGGGGCAATAAACCCACACAGAATAAACACCCTCTACTGACTGCCCTAACACCTTTTACACGAGCAATCTTCTTTTCCCATTTGGTCAGAAATACTGACCAGCCACAACCCTGATTAGCTTTAGTGAGATAAGTTAGAGGTTTTTAGAGCATTACTTGCACACAAGTCAAGCAGCTTGTGTTGGTAAATTAAGCTAATTTTGCTAATCTATAACCACAGTGTAATAACTTTGCAAGGATTTGTGCAGAGTCCTGTTAAAATGACTTGATTTAGTCAATGTATTCGCCAAACAAAAACTATGTTAAAAATAATGAAGTCTTCACTTTAATAACAGCAAAGTTATTTTTCATTCTTCATTTAGGTGACATTTGCCAGCATTGGATTGCGGGTGGAAGGGTATCCGCTATGTAAAACATATGCTGGAATAGTTGGTGATTCATTCCGCTGTGGTGAGCCCTAAAATATAAGGGACTAAGGTGAAGGAAAATGAATGAATTAATGAATTTAGGTGACTTTTCTACTATAATGCAGTTTCCCAAAGGCACAATATGTCATTTTTGACAACAAACAAAGGTGTAAATTGATGACGCCTTGACTGAGTGTGAATTCATGGAAGTTGTAGTCTTATTTACATCTTACAGGACTCCTGCAGATATCATCTTCATGATGAGCTAAAGTATTTAACACTTATTATCATGGTGGTATAAAGCAGAGTAAGGCTGAAAGCCATTGAAGTGAAATAAAACTGCTGAAGCAATTGCTGATGAGAAACGAGAAAGTCATAATGGGAAAGCAGCGGAGCTTTTATTATGTCACAGACAACCAATTCCGGTTCCTCCACTCATGAAGAAGCAGCACTGTTTACCATATCACTTCATGTATATTTTAGGGTTCTGATATAATGCTGCTTTATCGTATGTTGTCTAATAAAATGCACAACATAATAAAACATCTTTAGTGTTTCCTGGTTTTCTATAAAACCAAGACAGAAATCAAGGGTGTGTGATGTCTTTAGCATGAACACACAGACAGCACACAAAAAATGCTTCAAACCATCAAGGATAATGTAAGTACGTAAGTCAGCAACATACAGTTGAAGTCAGAATTATTAGCCCCCCTTTTAATTTTTTTTCTTTTTAAAATATTTCCCAAATGATGTTTAACAGAGAATTTTCACAGTATGTCTGATAATATTTTGTCTTCTGGAGAAAGTCTTATTTGTTTTATTTCAGCTAGAATAAAAGCAGTTTTAAATTTTTTAAAAGCCATTTTAAGGACAAAATTATTAGCCCCTTTAAGCTATTTATTTTTTTGATAGTCTACAGAACAAACCATCATTATACAATAACTTGCCTAATTACCCTAACCTGCCTAGTTAACCTAATTAACCTAGTTAAGCCTTTAAATGTCACTTTAAGCTGTATAGAAGTGTCCAGAAAAAGATCTAGTCAAATATTATTTACTGTCATCATGGCAAAGATAAAATAAATCAGTTATTAGAAATGAGTTATTAAAATTATTATGTTTAGAAATGTGTAGAAAAAATCTCTCCGTTAAACAGAAATTGGGGAAAAAATTAAACAGGGGGCTAATAATTCAGGGGGGCTAATAATTCTGACTTCAACTGTATATAATAATGTTCTAATGGTTTTGGATGTTTTAACTAAAAAACTCTGCCTTTAAGTTTACTCACAGCTTTTTTGAGCATAGTTTTTCCATTGTCACTGTGAACTGTGCTGCATGACAAAAATGTGAATATTCATCAGAGAAAATAACAGCCTACAGGTTGGGAATGCATGTGAAAAAAAAACTGACTAAATTGAAATTCAAAAGTTTTAAGGCTGAGCACTTATCTGCGCAGTCTTTGCAATGTCAGTCAAAATAAAGCCCTCACGGTTTTGTTTAGGTAATATTTTCCTACTTTATCTCTAAATGAAGGTTTTGTCCCTCCAAGTGGGAGTTTCTCAATGGATTTTTCATTATAAAACCCCTGCAAGATTCAGAGAGCTTCCCAGAAGCTCCCGGAGAACCTGTGAGGTTAGAAACAATTAACTTGAATGAATCAACTGATGCCACAGATCATTATGAAACATGAGCGTTAAATTCTGACGGTTAGTATAACAAACACGTTTTCTCTCTCTCTCTCTCTGCTCTACTCTGCTCTACTCGCTCCGTTTTGCTTCCACACACACACACATACACAAAACGGTGCCCTAATCCTCCCAATGTGTAAGTTATCACTCTACTGTAAATGTCAGGTTAGACAGCATACACTCATGAATGATGGATATATGGCACGTCCTAGTTTGCCACGGTTTCGTCCCTAGGCAGCATTACAGAACAGCCTATTTCCCCGATCCAGGGCTTAGTGTTTGCAGCTATCACGCATTCCCAACACTCCCACCTGCGCTTGCATAACAACTACCTAAGCAGCCCAGCAAGCCGGCAAGCTGAGAGAAAGTTTCAGGAGCACTGCATTTTAGTAGAGCAGCAAAAAAATCTTAGGGGGGGGGGGGGGGGGGGGGGGATATATTTATATATATATTAGAAAATATTATGTTTTTTTTTTATGCACATGACAATATTTTCATTTTGAGCCAGCTTCGCACGCCCACCCAGCAAATGTACTTTTTCCCATGCACGAGATTGGGGGATATTGCTTCTATCCTTTTCCAGGCGGAAGCGACTGCTCATGCGAGCTTCTGTTGCTTGCCTGCTGTCTGCAAAATTTCGATGAAAACAATTTTCCCCGCTTGAGGCCATCAGCTGAGAAGAGAGGCAAATTACCACAAGTGGCCAGTTAAAACGCCTTGCACTCTGCATGCAGAGAAACTCAATGGACTACTTTCTGTCTTTTCAATGGCATAAATCAACACCGGATGGGGGGCATTTGCTTTTAAAATTAAGGAAAAATCAAATTGTCAACATAGCAATGAAGGTTTACAAAGATTTTTAGCAAAATACACTCATCAAACTATAGCATAGCACATTTTATAAAACGTACATATATTAAAAAGTTACACATTTTCAAGTTTCCATTAAAAAATAATGACTCATGCATCATAAAATCTCACATTAGCATCTGTCAACACTCTGATAACGTAGATGTGATGAACATGCACCTTATAAAGAAACACTTTTCCAATATGCCAATTCTGTAACAGAGCACTCTCGTTATGTGCAGTCATAAAACAGCCAAGGAGTTCATTAATTTTGATGGTTAATCTGCAGTCTCATTAATTGGCTTTGGTTAATTTCGTGGCCATGTCGTGTATGCAAAACACTTTTATATACTTTAATCAGGTTACAGATTATGATTGCGCAGGGATGAAATGTACAATATGTGTGTGTGTGTGTGTGTGTGTTCTTGTCCTAAAGGACTTCAGCACTGCACATTTTGGAGGTATGCCTTATTGAATTAACCTGATTTATATTGCATGCCAATCACTAGGTTCCAAGACCTGGAATGGGTGTGTCAGCTAAGGGAGACTTCCAAATGTGCGGTGCTGGGGTTGGTACTCAAAGATTGACAAGCACTCATGTACAGTGTCTCCATGAGATAGAGAGACATAAAAGAAAATAGAAGGAGAGCTAACATTGAGTTGGCTGATACACATCTCACATACAGTGAGCACGATGCACTTCTTTTGATGGAATGACTGTTAAATGAGGCTGCACGTGCTCAGCTCGTCTGCATATACTGTGATTTATCCTTAAACACACACTAGTCATACTCTATCATTCTTCAAAACTCTAATTACAGCAAATTTATTGCAATGTTAAATGTTGCACTCCCCAATGTTCACTTTGCTTTTTAAGGCTGTTTGGAGACACAGCAAGTTCAAAGAAGCGTGTTTACCTTGTGCTGAAGCCAGATGTAGAAGCACCGACAGCAATATTACAATCCAACAGGGTCTCATTCTCGCTTTACCCGAATTCCCAAACATTGCCAGAGCAGCAGATGGAGAGATACTGAACGCGTTTGTCCAGCACGCCGGGTACATGTTGCTCCTCACAGTCCAGCCACAGTTGTGCGCGTAATTTTCTGAAGTGTCTCGGGCGCGTCTTTGCGCATGAAACGAGCTCTTGTTCGATTGAGTAAGATACTAATCCTTCACATTAATATACGCTTGATATTTCTGATCTCCGTTGTAAAAGTGAGTTTGTGTTAAAACTTTGCGCGCACAATCTACGACTCCAATGCACAGCAATATTGATTTTTCAGTGATACTTTTTGTTCATTCATCCACTGTCTCTGCGCTCATGCGTTTACTTTGATCAATAAATACATTCCCAATCCAGAGCGCAAGCGCCTCTAGTTCATAAACTGTTGATAACGATCCTCTGAACGTGATTAGACGAATGGTGGTTCACTCATAAACAATAATGCTGTTATTCTCCTTGAGCCAATGAGCCGAAAGTTAGTCTCAGTTACACGCGCGCTGTTATTTGTTATCCCCAAGACGAGTCCTTCAGCAGTGAAGAACCTCCCGTTCAGTGAGTCCGCCCAGATGCAGAATGAGATTCATTCGGCATGAGTAACTTTCCAAGTCCCGTTTTAGTGCGCCGTGGTGCTGTTTGGTCCAGTCGAACCATGCTGCGCGTAAAGCTCCGTTGCGTACGAGGATGCGAGACGCTGTTCGTCAGAGATCAAACTGTCATCGCCGAATGCCGCCCAAGAACCGGCCCGTTGCGCTGAAGATCTTCAGCATCATATGAGCAGCGGATCGGAGAGAGCGGTGCGCGCGGAGGGGGCTGATGCACGGTGCCACCGCGCGGTGAGCTCCAATAAGACACGCAGCGAGAGAGGCGAGTGCAATGGAATGAGCGCGTGCAAAAACAAATCAACAGTTCTTCTGAAGGGATGAACGGCCATGAGAACATTTCAACATTATCTCCAACATTAGGCTATAAAGAACAGAAATAAACTAACACTGCTCGCTCTCTCGCTCTCCAAGCTGTTTGTTTGCGCACTTGTTTGCGGGCTGGAAGTGATGAGCATCGATATTTAATTGGCTGGATGGAATCGACACGACCTTTGGCGACTCGTGCAGTAGACTAATACTGCTTATTCGTAACACATTACAAAATATCTTTGATTTTCAAAACTTATATGTTTAACCTGCTCTATAGGTCACATTTTGACCCTTGTGTTTGTTTATTTTACTCCATGAGCTTTTGAAACGAATGACGAAATCTATTATTTAATAAATTACACATTACATTGATTTTATTAAACTTCTGCTCCTATCGCAACCCTACAGTAACCTCGCAATAACTGAAAAACAATAATTGTTGTACATTAATTGCATTGTCGTAATTATTGTTAACCTTCGGTCACAGCTGCATTGAGTTTTTCATCCATCCATCTATCCATTCATCCATCCATTTATCATCTCTCTGTCTATCTATCTATCTATCCATCCATCCATCCATCCATCATCTATCTATCTATCTATCTATCTATCTATCTATCTATCTATCTATCTATCTATCTATCTATCTATCTATCTATCTATCTATCTATCTATCTATCTATCCATTCATTTTCTTTTCGGCTTAGTCCCTTTATTAATCTGGGGTTGCCACAGCAGAATGAACCATCAACTTATCCAGCATATGTTTTACACAGCGGATGCCCTTCCAGCTGCAACCCATTACTAGGAAACATCCATACACACTCATTCACACACACTACGGACAATTTAGCTTGCCCAATTTACCTACAGCGCACATCTTTGGACTAGTGGGGAAATCCGGAGCACCCGGAGAAAACGAACACAGGGAGAACATGCAAACTCAACAAAGAAATGTCAACTGACCCAGCTGAGGTAATTGTGCTACACTGTGCCACCGTGACGCCCCTATCTATCTATCTATCTATCTATCTATCTATCTATCTATCTATCTATCTATCTATCTATCTATCTATCTATCTATCTATCTATCTATCTATCTATCTATCTTCTATCTATCTATCTATCTATCTATCTATCTATCTATCTATCTATCTATCTATCTATCTATCTCACCTGGCTGTCTGCGTCACTTCCTTTTTCCTCTTTCTGTGCGTCTGTTTGTCCATCTGTGTGCTTGTATCTGTCCATCAGTCAATCTTTTGTCTTTTTTTTTTCCAACAGTCTATTCACATCTATTCACATCAGTCCTTTCATACAAATAAGAATTGTGATGATTGTAAATTGACATTTAATCAAATTTATTTTTTTTTTGTACTGTGGCATTGCTAAAATCATTGGCTTCTTGTGATTAATCTTTTGTGTTTGCATTTCCTTGATGAATAATACATAAATGCTAATTATTATTATTATTATTAAATATAATTACAAACACAAAAGAGCCAAACAATCTACCTCAAAACAGGCAGGATTACAAAATACACTCAGCTGAATTGACAGTTGACATTTCGACTGAAATAATTGATTTTTTCTATTGCAGATAGGCAATGCAAATCAGTGGTAAAACTGTGTGAAGGAATGAAGGAATGACTACATGTATGGACTAAATGTATTTACTGAGTGAGTGAGTGAGTGAGTGAGTGAGTGAGTGAGTGAGTGAGTGAGTGAGTGAGTAAGCAAATATATTGATTATTTAACTACGGACAGACGGAGGAAGAAACAACGAACAAAGGAATTAATGAATGAAGTGACAATCTATTGAATTAATGTGTTGAATGAATATTTGAATTAATTAATTAATTAATTAATTAACTGACTAAATGTATTGGATGGATGCATTGATGGATGGACGGATGAAAGAATGAATGTATGAACTGACTAAATGTATCGAATAAATAAATGAATTGATGGAGGGATGGATGGATGGATGGATGGATGGATGGATGGATGGATGGATGGATGGATGGATGGATGGACAGAAATGAATGAATGAACTGACTAAATGTATCGAATAAATAAATGAATTGCTGGATGGATGGATGGATAGATGGATGGACAGAAATGAATGAATGAACTGACTAAATGTATTGCATAAATGAATGAATTGATATATGGATGGATGGATGGATGGATAGACGAAATAATGAATGAATGAATGAACTGACTGAATGTATTGAATGAATGCATTGAATGAATGAATGAATGAATGAATGAATGAATGAACGAACACATGAACTGACTAAATGTATTGAATAAATGATTTAATGAATGGATGGATGGATAGGAATGAATAAATGAATTAAGTGACTAAATGTATTGAATGAATGCATGAATGAATGAATGAATTGATAGATAAATGGATGGATGGAAGGATGGATAGACAGAGGAATGAATGAATGAACTGAGTAAATGTATTGAATGAATGAATGAATGAATGAACTGAATAAATAAATAGATGGATGGATGGATGGATGGATGGATGGATGGATGGATTGATGGACGGAAGGACAGAGGACTGAATAAATGAACCTACTAAATGTATTGGATGGATTAATTAACTTACTAAATGTATTGAATGAATGAATGAATGAATGAATGAATGAATGGATGGCTGAACAATTGGATAGATGAATGATGGATGGATGGATGAATGAATGAATGAATGAATGAATGAATGAATGCACGCACGGATGGACAGAGGAATGAATGAATGAATGAATGAACGAATGAACGAATGAATGAATGAATGAATGAATGAATGAATGAATGAATGAATGAATGAATGAACTGACTAAATGTATTGAATGAATGAATGGCTGGATGGATGGATGGATGGTAGGATGAATGAATTAATTGATTAAATGTATTAAATAATTGTATTAAATGAATGAATTAATGGATGAATTAATATTTCCATTTTGTGACTCAAATTCCTGACTTTGAAAAAAAAAATGCTATTTCCAAATGTATATCTCATAATCCAGAGTTTAAATGTCACAGTTGTTTTTTGTTCCGAAGAACTGTTACAAAACTCTTACTATTTTTACAGTCATTAGTTTATAGATGCAATTCTGAGTATTTTAAACTTCAAATTGTCAGATACAAATGTGTAAAAGTCAAAATTGTTCAGATGTTGCCCTGGGCAGATGTTAGATAGTTAGCTGTCCATCCATCCATTCATGAAAGAAATGTAATCATGTTCTGTTAAAAACAAAACAAAAAAAAACATCTAATTTTTTTCCCCTCTGGTTTTGAAAATTAACTTGCGGGGAAAAAAATAAGATCCTAATGTCTTATTTCTCAGAGCACATTCCACATTTCTCAGTACAGAAAAATAAATATCTTAAAGACATACTTTAAAAGAGAACATAAAGGAGTGATTTGTACATCAGTCAACTGATTCATTTGGGAATCTTGAGAGCAGGTCTGAGTCTTAAACCTCTGATCCAAACAGAAACCCAGCATACAGCAAAACACACACACCTACACAGATGCTCAGGGTTAGTATGCATACAAACACACACACACATTCACAAATGTACACAACACATGCACATCTATATGTAGGGATTTGGTGTAGGATTTATAGAGTGGAGGTCAGATCGTAGAACAAGCCAACATCAGACTACTTTACAGGTCTGATTTCTCCAGCAAAGCCTGTTCGCCCACACACCCAACAAACACACAAACATGCTTCAAAGACTATTGATCTTCTCTGGCCTGAGGGAAAAACAACTTCCACATCAAGCAGCACTCCTTTGGGTTAATCATACATGTCAGAGGGCCAAAGCTAATCTGTGAATAAACCTGTAATGCACTTTTTAGGGCCAGGTAGAGGCAGATGCGATTCCAGGGTTTTCATTTCAGGGGACTATATAATGTGCTCAGCATATATAAGTACACCCCTCACAAATCAATCTTTTAAATTCATAGTTTTAATAGGAAGCTAGTCAATATTATATTTGTGCATATACATTAGATTAGTAAGTACTGAAGCCAAATCTGGAACCTATCCTACAAAATAACTTATGATAATGGTCCAAAAACTAGTACACCAAAATTTATATGTAATAGAAAAATATTAAATACAAATTTTAAAAAGGGGAAAAAAATCCAGATCTAACGATTGCAACAGAGAAATACTGGGAAATCTCATGCCGTTCAGACTTATAATCTTAAAATTTTAGCAAAATCACCTGTTTTGTCATCACTTTAGACATTACGCTAGAGAATCATTCAAATACTAGCTCTAAAATGATGCTGGTGAATGAGCAACGGTTTCTGCTGTTCTGAAGTCAGCCGAAGATGTATGAATGAATGGCGGAAGAAAGTAGTTCCTCTTACAAAAGGGTTTTGAGACTGCGTGTTTAATTTTCTTTTTTAATACACACTATTATGCCGTCGAACTGTTGTATAAACGCAATATCAGATGAGTAGCAGTGCGATGTGGCTGAATATAGTCACTGGTGGGACACTAAGGCACTCGGCCTCATGCTAACCCACGTCTCCCACCAGTGCT
Organism: Danio kyathit; assembly: GCA_903798195.1. NCBI lineage: Eukaryota > Metazoa > Chordata > Actinopteri > Cypriniformes > Danionidae > Danio > Danio kyathit. Next base: position 42,987,610 of record LR812530.1, read on the forward strand.
GATATAGAGCCACATTGCACTGCTACTCATGTGATCATCATTCATACAGTGTTTGTTTCACTTCACACATTTTTGGGATAGGGAGGCACTTGTATTGGGTGATAGAAACACCTCATTTTGTGTTTTCCATGTAATGGTCTCATTGTGTACAAGTGTGCCTTATATTGGGGCCAATACCAAAAGACAACCCTTTTCAATGTGGCATCAATTTCAACATTCTGTGGGTATAAAAAGCTGGTATTGTCAGTAGGTCATTCCAAGTTCATCATTCAAACACCCATGAACACATAATGTCACTTAACGGACAAGCAGTGCCACCTGGCCATGGTGAGTCTTCGGGTCAGTGGCAGGCAGTCAGATGTTGCTCGTGAACTTGATGCGTCTCAAAGTGTCTTCAGCAGACTTGCATCAAGACACAGAACTACTTGCAGAGTTCATGACAGACCCAGGAGTGGAGCACCAAGAGTGACAGACCGCAACAATGACCAGTACCTAAAGACTCATGCAGTCAGACATTGTTATGCAACTGCCACACATCTGCAGGCCCGTGTAAGTGATGTGAGGGGTACTAGGGTTTCCAGACAAACCATTCACAATGACTCCACTACTTTGGCTTGAATGCCAGATGACCGTCGCAGGTGATTCCACTGACACCAAGACACCGCCGTGAACGTTTGCAGTGGGCACAAGACCATGTGACCTGTGATCCACCCATCCTGTTCACTTATGAGTGTTGGGTCACCTTGCACAGAAATGATGGTCATCAGCGTTGCTGGAGAAGGCAAGGTGAGCGATACGCTGAGGTCAACATGATCCTCAGAGATTGCTTTGGTGGAGGTGGTGCAACAGTCTGGGCAGGCATCACCAGTGAGCGCAAAACAGATTTGGTTATTCTAGATGGCTCAATCACTGCACGTTCTTACCTCAGAGACATCCTAGAACCCATCATCATCCCCCATTTTTGCCAGCACACCCCCAACTGTCTGTTTATAGATGATAATGCTCCACCACATCATGGCAGAATTGTCACAGCTCGACTTCAGGAAGTTGGGGTTCCTCATATGGTATGGCCATTAATGCCCTCTGACCTGAACCCCATAGAGCACGTCTGGGACCAGTTGAAGCGGAGACATAGCGGTTTACATACCCTTTGAAGAAACTGTTAATATGCAAATACTAATTTTAACAAAACAAAATAATGATCATACAAAATGCATGTCGTTTTTTTATTATACTGTCCTGGACAAGATATTTTCCATGTGGACATGGAACATATCAAGAAGAGCAGTTTAACTGTTCAGAGCAAACAATAGATTCATAAGCAACCATTGCATATACATATATTGCAAATATATAACTATATGATTTATGAGTCATTTTCCTTATTTTCCTCCCCCCAAAAAGTCCACACAAGTTCAAAATGTACTGGCATTGCTATATTTGTGGGGACACATCTGCTCTGGGTTGCCGCTGTCTATAGATTGAAGTATGACCTAAAACAGGGGTGTCTAAACTCGGTCCTGGAGGGCCGGTGTCCTGCATAGTTTAGCTCCAACTTCCTTCAACACACCTGCCTGGAAGTTTCTAGTACACCTAGATAGAGCTTGATTAGCTGGTTCAGGTGTGTTTAATTGGGGTTGGAACTAAAATATCCAGGACACTGGCCCTCCAGGACCGAGTTTGGATACCCCTGAGCTAAAACTATGACAAAGAGCTGAAGTAAAAAAATTAATAAATAATAATATATTATTTTTATATATTTTTTAAGAATACTATAGTAGTATTGAATAAAAAATTATGTTTTTTAACCATGCTATAGTAAAGTACTTAAATTAATCTGTAATGTATAGCTGTGGTAACACAACAACTACTGTAGTATTATAAACAAATACACACTTGCATAATACATTTTCTACAATTATGGGGTATGCAAAAATACACCACAGCTACTAAATTAAATCAAACTAAATTCTAATAAATTTTTTATAGCTTATAACTTATCAGAATTCATTAATTAAGTGTTGCAAATACTGTATATAGTAAAATACACTTTACATATTTATTATATAAATTACTAGCAATTTATTTTTTCATATGAGGAGACTGAGGTGGCATTTCTGTGTGGAGTTTGCATGTTCCCTCCATGTTGGCGTGGGTTTCCTCCGGGTGCTCCGGTTTCCCCCACAAGTCCAAAGACATGCGCTATAGGTGAATTGAATAAACTAAATTGGCTGTAGTGTGTGTGTGAATGAATGTGTATAGGTGTTTCCCAGTGATGGATTGCAGCTGGAAGGGCATCCGCTGCGTAAAACATATGTTGGATAAGTTGGTGGTTCATTCCGCTGTGGCAACCCCTGATTAATACAGGGACTAAGCCGAAACGAAAATGAATGAATGAATGAACGAATGAATGAATAAGACTGAGGTGATCACATATGTAGGCCTATTCAGTTTATAGTTCTACACTAATTACTAAAATATTAGGGGGTCTGAGAGGAAGCAAAAGCCCCCATAAAAATGGGCTATATGGAAGCGGTTCAGAATGCTGAGAAAAGTCAGCAGATTTAGGAGCTCCAGCAGATACAGTATATTGTGAAGAGCTCTGAAGTGAAGTCAGTGGAGAATGTTTGATCTACACGATCTCGGTATGATATAACAACAGTGCTTTCCTGTGCCACTATTTCTATAATGAATTAGGGCAGGGAAAGGAAACACAGGGATACAGTTGAGTCTTGACAACTGCACATCAAGCCAATCCAGGTTGGATGTATCACTCTTGGAGATTATAGGAATATGAGAGGAGTCATCATACACTTCTTATTTTGATGAAGCGATGTGGTCATGGCTTATTTTGTGGCCTAGACCTATATCATCATCATCATCATCATCATCATCATCATCATCATCATCATTATTATTATTATTATCTTCATTATTATCATCATCATCATCATCATTAATATTATTATTATGATTATGATTATTATGATTATGATTATTATTATTATTATTATTATTATTATTATTATTATATCATCATTATCATCATTATCATTATTATTATTATTATTATTATTATTATTATTATTATTATTATCAGCATCATCATCATCATCATCATCATCATCATTATTATTATTATTATTATTATTATTATTATTATTAGGGGTTCAAGCGCGAAGCGCTGAAACCCTATTGTAATTGTAAGGATTTTTATTATTATTATTATTATTATTATTATTATTATTATTATTATTATTATTATTATTATGTTTCTGCCTTAAAGTGACTCGTGCAGCCTAAACCGTAAGGCCTAGAAATCTCAAACTTGGCCAGATGCTCCAGAATGCGCACCGCTACTCAGATACCATAAACCGTCCAAATCGGCCCATAGGTGGCGCTATGGCGCCAAAAACTAAGATTTCAGACATTTTTGGCCACCATTCGTACACCGTTTGTCCTAAACTCAAAAACTCTACATTTTCTGAATCCTTGGGTCAGCCCGAACAAAAGTGCACAGGCGGTCTTTGGCCTCTAAGACGTACCGTTTTTCCGCTACGTCGCAATTTGTCCAAAACCTACTTTTGCGAACTAGTCCTAGGTTTTTCATCCAATCTAAACCAAACCAGTACATAAATGTTCTCTGGACACTCAATATCAATAATTATCAAAAAAAAGTTGAAATTTTAATTCTCACGCAAAACAATACGCAAAAATGTTCAACGTTAATTGAAGCTAAATGCTAATTTTAACCATAACTTTTGAACCACATAACATATCAACACCAAACTTGGTACACACATGTATAAGGTCAATTTGAGGTCGCAGTGCAAAACCCGCAGACTTTGGCCACAAGGTGGCGCTATAAAGTTCAAAAACTATAAAAAAAGCCCCAACCATACAACCATTAGTCCAATCAGCTTGAAATTTGGCACGCAGTGTCTTTGTCCAAGTTGTCATGACATATTATAAGGACACTGGCATATCTCAAAAAACATGGCCGCCATTAGCCAATTAAGATTAAGCATCCATTAAACAAGGTTAACGTTGGCCAATCAAAACGAAACTCGTTAAGCATGTTCGACTCATGGTCCTACATGTCTGTAAGAATTTTGAAAGAAATCGGCCACTAGGGGGCGATTTTGAGTTTTTTTAGGTTCTAACTGATTGTCTATTACACACAGTTTTGCACAACCACACAAAATACATATCATATGATAGGCCTGCTCACACTGAACACTTTGACACTAAAACCGCTGCTGTCACTCAAACTGTTCGTTAAAAAGTCATCAATATATAAAAAACCTACTTTTGCGAACTAGTCCTAGGTTTTTCACCCAATCTGAACCAAACCAGGTCAGTAATGTTCTCTGGACACTGAATATCAATAATTATCAAAAAAAAGTTGAAATTTTGATTTTCACGTGAAACAGTATACCAAAACGTTTCATGCTAATTGAAGCTAAATGCTAATTGTAGGTATAACTTTTGACCGGATTGGAATATCATTACCAAACTTGGCACACACATGTATAAGGTCAAGTTGAGGTAGCAGTGCAAAACGCACATACATTAACCACAAGGTGGCGCTATAAAGGCGATTTTGTGTTTTTTGAGGTTGTAATTGATTGTTTATTACACAAAGCTTTGCACAGGCACACAAAATACATATCATAAGATAGAGTTGCTCATACTGAACACTTTGAGACTAAAACCACAGCTGTCAATTACATCGTTCATTAAAAAATCATAAATATATGAAAAACATACTTTTGCGAACTAGTCTCTGGTTTTTAGCTCAATCACAACGAAACCAGTGTTGTTAGAATCTCTGGACTGAGTAGATCAATAATTATTCAAAAAAAGTTTAACTTTCCACTTTGAATAGCTGTAACAGGCTCATTTACAAAAGGGGCGTGTCCACATAAACCTACATGCCTGTAAACCCATAAGGAAAACTCAAAACATCACAGAAATTGGTGAGCACATGTGGCACATGAATGTAAACCAGCATGCAAATTTTTGTGGAGATCGGGCAATAGGTGGCGCTATAATAGTAGAAAAGGCCTCAAAAACATAGTGTTTCAATGTCTGTTGATGCTCAATACAGTGTTTCAATTAACATTTTAGCCACTAGATGGATCAACTTGAAGTTTTGCATGCAGTGTATTTGCCCAAAGTGGACTGACATGCTATAAAAATATGGCCGCCATTAGTGAATTAACTTTAAGCACCCATTAAACACAGTTAAGGATGGCCGATCAGAATGCAACTCAATGGGCATGTTGGACTCATGGGCCTAGAGGTCTGTAGACATTTTGAAAGAAATCATCCACTAGAGGGCGAGTTTGAGTGTTTTCGAGTGTGTAATTAAACATTTAACTCAATCTATAAACTCTAATACTCTAATCATTTATTTCATTGTCGAATAAACTACTTACAGGCCTCCTAACTGATAAACCTTAAACTTCTAAAACGCTTGAACCCCGTTAATTGCTGCTTGCAGCTATATTTATTATTATTATTAGGGGTTCAAGCGCGAAGCGCTGAAACCCTATTGTAATTGTAAGGATTTTTATTATTATTATTATTATTATTATTAGGGGTTCAAGCGCGAAGCGCTGAAACCCTATTGTATTTGTAAGGATTTTTATTATTATTATTATTATTATTATTATTATGTTTCTGCCTTAATGTGACTCGTGCAGCCTAAACCGTAAGGCCTAGAAATCTCAAACTTGGCCAGATGGTCCAGAATGCGCACCGCTACTCAGATACCATAAACCGTCCAAATCGGCCCATAGGTGGCGCTATGGCGCCAAAAACTAAGATTTCACACATTTTTGGCCACCATTCGTACACCATTTGTCCTAGACTCAAAAACTCTACATTTTTTGAATCCTTGGGTCAGCCCGAACAAAAGTGCACAGGCGGTCTTTGGCCTTTACGACGCACCGTTTTTCCGTTACGTCGCAATTTGTCCAAAACCTACTTTTGCGAACTAGTCCTAGGTTTTTCACCCAATCTGAACCAAACCACTGCATAAATGTTCTCTGGACACTCAATATCAATAATTATCCAAAAAAAGTTGAAATTTTAATTCTCACGCAAATCAATACGCAAAAATGTTCAACGTTAATTGAAGCTAAATGCTAATTGTAGCTATAACTTTTGAACCACATAACATATCATCACCAAACTTGGTACACACATGTATAAGGTCAATATGAGGTCGCAGGGCAAAACCCGCAGACTTTGGCCACAAGGTGGCGCTATAAAGTTCAAAAACTATAAAAAAAGACCCAACCATACAACCATTAGTCCAATCAGCTTGAAATTTGGCATGCAGTGTCTTTGTCCAAGTTGTCATGACATACTATAAGGACACTGGCATATCTCAAAAAACATGGCCGCCATTAGCCAATTAAGATTAAGCATCCATTAAACAAGGTTTACGTTGGCCAATCAAAACGAAACTCATTAAGCATGTTCGACTCATGGTCTTACATGTCTGTAAGAATTTTGAAAGAAATTGGCCACTAGGGGGCGATATTCAGTTTTTTTAGGTTCTAACTGATTGTCTATTACACACAGTTTTGCACAACCACACAAAATACATATCATATGATAGACCTGCTCACACTGAACACTTTGACACTAAAATCGCTGCTGTCACTCAAACCGTTCGTTAAAAAGTCATCAATATATAAAAAACCTACTTTTGCGAACTAGTCCTAGGTTTTTCACCCAATCTGAACCAAACTAGTTCTGAAATGTTCTCTGGACACTGAATATCAATAATTATCCAAAAAAAGTAGAAATTTTGATTGTCACGTGAAACAGTATACCAAAATGTTTCATGCTAATTGAAGCTAAATGCTAATTGTAGCTATAACTTTTGAACGGATTGAAATATCATCACCAAACTTGGCACACACATGTATAAGGTTAAGTTGAGGTAGCAGTGCAAAACGCACAGATATTAACCACAAGGTGGCGCTATAAAGGCGATTTTTGTGTTTTTTGAGGTTGTAATTTATTGTTTATTACACAAAGCTTTGCACAGGCACACAAAATACATATCATAATATAGGGCTGCTCATACTGAACACTTTGAGACTAAAACCACAGCTGTCAATCATATCATTCATTAAAAAATAATAAATATATGAAAAACCTACTTTTGCGAACTAGTCTCTGGTTTTTAGCTCAATCACAACGAAACCAGTGTTGTTAGAATCTCTGGACTGAGTAGATCAATAATTATTCAAAAAAAGTTGAACTTTCCACTTTGAATAGCTGTAACAGGCTCATTTACAAAAGGGGCGTGTCCACATAAACCTACATGCCTGTAAACCCTTAAGGAAAACTCAAAACATCACAGAAATTGGTGAGCACATGTGGCACATAAATGTAAACCAGCATGCAAAATTTTGTGGAGATCGGGCAATAGGTGGCGCTATAATAGTAGAAAAGGTCTCAAAAACATAGTGTTTCAATGTCTGTTGATGCTCAATACAGTGTTTCAATTAACATTTTAGCCACTAGATGGATCAACTTGAAGTTTTGCATGCAGTGTATTTGCCCAAAATGGACTGACATGCTATAAAAATATGGCCGCCATTAGTGAATTAACTTTAAGCACCCATTAAACACAGTTAACGATGGGCGATCAGAATGTAACTCAATGGGCATGTTGGACTCATGGGCCTAGAGGTCTGTAGACATTTTGAAAGAAATCATCCACTAGAGGGCGAGTTTGAGTGCTTTAGAGTGTGTAATTAAACATTTAACTCAATCTATAAACTCTAACACTCTAATCATTTATTTCATTGTCGAATAAACTACTTACAGGCCTCCTAACTCATAAACCTTAAACTTCTAAAACGCTTGAACCCCGTTAATTGCTGCTTGCAGCTATATTTAGGGGTTCAAGCGCGAAGCGCTGAAACCCTATTGTATTTGTAAGGATTTTTATTATTATTATTATTATTATTATTATTATTATTATTATTATTATTATTATTATTTTTCTGCCTTAATGTGACTCGTGCAGCCTAAACCGTAAGGCCTAGAAATCTCAAACTTGGACAGATGGTCCAGAATGCGCACCGCTACTCAGATACCATAAACCGTCCAAATCGGCCCATAGGTGGCGCTATGGCGCCAAAAACTAAGATTTCAGACATTTTTGGCCACCATTCGTACACCATTTGTCCTAAACTCAAAAACTCTACATTTTCTGAATCCTTGGGTCAGCCCGAACAAAAGTGCACAGGCGGTCTTTGGCCTCTACGACGCACCGTTTTTTCGCTACGGCGCGATTTGTCCAAAACCTACTTTTGCGAACTAGTCCTAGGTTTTTCACCCAATCTGAACCAAACCAGCTTATAAATGTTCTCTGGACACTCAATATCAATAATTATCCAAAAAAAGTTGAAATTTTCATTCTCACGCAAAACAATACGCAAAAATGTTCAACGTTAATTGAAGCTAAATGCTAATTGTAGCTATAACTTTTGAACCACATAACATATCATCACCAAACTTGGTACACACATGTATAAGGTCAATATGAGGTCGCAGTGCAAAACCCGCAGACTTTGGCCACAAGGTGGCGCTATAAAGTTCAAAAACTATAAAAAAAGCCCCAACCATACAACCATTAGTCCAATCAGCTTGAAATTTGCCATGCAGTGTCTTTGTCCAAGTTGTCATGACATATTATAAGGACACTGGCATATCTCAAAAAACATGGCCGCCATTAGCCAATTAAGATTAAGCATCCATTAAACAAGGTTTACGTTGGCCAATCAAAACGAAACTCATTAAGCATGTTCGACTCATGGTCCTACATGTCTGTAGGAATTTTGAAAGAAATCGGCCACTAGGGGGCGATATTGAGTTTTTTTAGGTTCTAACTGATTGTCTATTACACACAGTTTTGCACAACCACACAAAATACATATCATATGATAGGACTGCTCACACTGAACACTTTGACACTAAAACCGCTGCTGTCACTCTAACCGTTCGTTAAAAAGTCATGAATATATAAAAAACCTACTTTTGCGAACTAGTCCTAGGTTTTTCACCCAATCTGAACCAAACCAGCTCAGTAATGTTCTCTGGACACTGAATATCAATAATTATCCAAAAAAAGTTGAAATTTTGATTTTCACGTGAAACAGTATACCAAAACGTTTCATGCTAATTGAAGCTAAATGCTAATTGTAGGTATAACTTTTGAACGGATTGGAATATCATTACCAAACTTAGCACACACATGTATAAGGTCAAGTTGAGGGTAGCAGTGCAAAACGCACAGACATTAACCACAAGGTGGCGCTATAAAGGCGATTTTGTGTTTTTTGAGGTTGTAATTGATTGTTTATTACACAAAGCTTTGCACAGGCACACAAAATACATATCATAAGATAGGGCTGCTCATACTGAACACTTTGAGACTAAAACCACAGCTGTCAGTCATATCGTTCATTAAAAAATCATAAATATATGAAAACATACTTTTGCGAACTAGTCTCTGGTTTTTAGCTCAATCACAACAAAACCAGTGTTGTTAGAATCTCTGGACTGAGTAGATCAATAATTATCCAAAAAAGTTGAACTTTCCACTTTGAATAGCTGTAACAGGCTCATTTACAAAAGGGGCGTGTCCACATAAACCTACATGCCTGTAAACCCATAAGGAAAACTCAAAACATCACAGAAATTGTAGAGCACATGTGGCACATGAATGTAAACCAGCATGCAAAATTTTGTGGAGATCGGGCAATAGGTGGCGCTATAATAGTAGAAAAGGTCTCAAAAACATAGTGTTTCAATGTCTGTTGATGCTCAATACAGTGTTTCAATTAACATTTTAGCCACTAGATGGATCAGCTTGAAGTTTTGCATGCAATGTATTTGCCCAAAATGGACTGACATGCTATAAAAATATGGCCGCCATTAGTGAATTAACTTTAAGCACCCATTAAACACAGTTAACGATGGCCGATCAGAATGTAACTCAATGGGCATGTTGGACTCATGGGCCTAGAGGTCTGTAGACATTTTGAAAGAAATCATCCACTAGAGGGCGAGTTTGAGTGTTTTAGAGTGTGTAATTAAACATTTAACTCAATCTATAAACTCTAATACTCTAATCATTTATTTCATTGTCGAATTAACTACTTACCGGCCTCCTAACTGATAAACCTTAAACTTCTAAAACGCTTGAACCCCGTTAATTGCTGCTTGCAGCTATATTTAGGGGTTCAAGCGCGAAGCGCTGAAACCCTATTGTATTTGTAAGGATTTTTATTATTATTATTATTATTATTATTATGTTTCTGCCTTAATGTGACTCGTGCAGCCTAAACCGTAAGGCCTAGAAATCTCAAACTTGGCCAGATGGTCCAGAATGCGCACCGCTACTCAGATACTATAAACCGTCCAAATCGGCCCATAGGTGGCGCTATGACGCCAAAAACTAAGATTTCAGACATTTTTGGCCACCATTCGTACACCATTTGTCCTAAACTCAAAAACTCTACATTTTCTGAATCCTTGAGTCAGCCCGAACAAAAGTGCACAGGCGGTCTTTGGCCTCTACGACGCACCGTTTTTTCGATACGGCGCGATTTGTCCAAAACCTACTTTTGCGAACTAGTCCTAGGTTTTTCACCCAATCTGAACCAAACCAGTGCATAAATGTTCTCTGGACACTCAATATCAATAATTATCCAAAAAAAGTTGAAATTTTAATTCTCACGCAAAACAATACGCAAAAATGTTCAACGTTAATTGAAGCTAAATGCTAATTGTAGCTATAACTTTTGAACCACATAACATATCATCACCAAACTTGGTACACACATGTATAAGGTCAATATGAGGTCGCAGTGCAAAACCCGCAGACTTTGGCCACAAGGTGGCGCTATAAAGTTCAAAAACTATAAAAAAAGCCCCAACCATACAACCATTAGTCCAATCAGCTTGAAATTTGGCATGCAGTGTCTTTGTCCAAGTTGTCATGACATATTATAAGGACACTGGCATATCTCAAAAAACATGGCCGCCATTAGCCAATTAAGATTAAGCATCCATTAAACAAGGTTTACGTTGGCCAATCAAAACGAAACTCATTAAGCATGTTCGACTCACGGTCCTACATGTCTGTAAGAATTTTGAAAGAAATCGGCCACTAGGGGGCGATATTGAGTTTTTTTAGGTTCTAACTGATTGTCTATTACACACAGTTTTGCTCAACCACACAAAATACATATCATATGATAGGCCTGCTCACACTGAACACTTTGACACTAAAACCGCTGCTGTCACTCTAACCGTTCGTTAAAAAGTCATCAATATATAAAAAACCTACTTTTGCGAACTAGTCCTAGGTTTTTCACCCAATCTGAACCAAACTAGGTCAGTAATGTTCTCTGGACACTCAATATCAATAATTATCCAAAAAAAGTTGAAATTTTGATTCTCACGCGAAACAACACACAAAAATGTTCTATGCTTATTGAAGCTAAATGCTAATTGTAGCTATAACTTTTGAACATAACAAGATATCATCACCAAACTTGGCACACACATGTATAATGTCAAGTTGAGGTCACAGTACGAAACCCATGTACTTTGGCCACAAGGTGGCGCTATAAAGCTTGAAAAACTTAACAATTACTCTAACCTTTACAACCATTAGTCCAATCAGCTTAAAGTTTGACATGCTGTGCCTTTGACCAAGTTGTCATGACAAACTATAAGGACATTGGTACAAAACATGGCTGCCATTAGGTAATTAAGATTGAGCAGCCATTAAACTAGGTTAACGATGGCCGATCAGAATGTAACTCAGTGGGCATGTTGGATTCATGGGCCTAGAGATCTGTAGACATTTTGAAAGAAGTCATCCACTAGGGGGCGATCTTGAGTTTTTTTGAAGTGTGTAATTAAACATTTGTTAACTCAATCTATAAACTCTAATACTCTAATCATTTATTTCATTGTCGAATTAACTACTTACAGGTCTCCTAACTGATAAACCTTAAACTTCTAAAACGCTTGAACCCCGTTAATTGCTGCTTGCAGCTATATTATCTATTTAGGGGTTCAAGCGCGAAGCGCTGAAACCCTATTGTAATTGTAAGAATTTTTATTATTATTATTATTATTATATTTTCTGCCTTAAAGTGACTCGTGCAGCCTAAACCGTAAGGCCTAGAAATCTCAAACTTAGACAGATTGTCCAGAATGCGCACCGCTACTCAGATACCATAAACCGTCCAAATCAGGCCATAGGTGGCGCTATGGCGCCAAAAACTAAAATTTCAGACATTTTTGGCCACCATTCGTACACCGTTTGTCCTAAACTCAAAAACTCTACATTTTTTGAATCCTTGGGTCAGCCCGAACAAAAGTGCACAGGCGGTCTTTGGCCTCTACGACGCACCGTTTTTCCGATACGTCGCAATTTGTCCAAAACCTACTTTTGCGAACTAGTCCTAGGTTTTTCACCCAATCTGAACCAAACCAGTTTATAAATGTTCTCTGGACACTCAATATCAATAATTATCCAAAAAAAGTTGAAATTTTAATTCTCACGCAAAACAATACGCAAAAATGTTCAACGCTAATTGAAGCTAAATGCTAATTTTAACTATAACTTTTGAACCACATAACATATCAACACCAAACTTGGTACACACATGTATAAGGTCAATTTGAGGTCGCAGTGCAAAACCCGCAGACTTTGGCCACAAGGTGGCGCTATAAAGTTCAAAAACTATAAAAAAAGCCCTAACCATACAACCATTAGTCCAATCAGCTTGAAATTTGACATGCAGTGTCTTTGTCCAAGTTGTCATGACATATTATAAGGACACTGGCATATCTCAAAAAACATGGCCGCCATTAGCCAATTAAGATTAAGCATCCATTAAACAAGGTTTACGTTGGCCAATCAAAACGAAACTCATTAAGCATGTTCGACTCATGGTCTTACATGTCTGTAAGAATTTTGAAAGAAATCGGCCACTAGGGGGCGATATTCAGTTTTTTTAGGTTCTAACTGATTGTCTATTACACACAGTTTTGCACAACCACACAAAATACATATCATATGATAGGACTGCTCACACTGAACACTTTGACACTAAAACCGCTGCTGTCACTCAAACCGTTCGTTAAAAAGTCATCAATATATAAAAAACCTACTTTTCCGAACTAGTCCTAGGTTTTTCACCCAATCTGAACCAAACTAGTTCTAAAATGTTCTCTGGACACTGAATATCAATAATTATCCAAAAAAAGTTGAAATTTAGATTTTCACGTGAAACAGTATCCCAAAACGTTTCATGCTAATTGAAGCTAAATGCTAATTGTAGCTATAACTTTTGAACGGACTAAAATATCATCACCAAACTTGGCACACACATGTATAAGGTCAAGTTGAGGTAGCAGTGCAAAACGCACAGACATTAACCACAAGGTGGCGCTATAAAGGCGATTTTGTGTTTTTTGAGGTTGTAATTGATTGTTTATTACACAAAGCTTTGCACAGGCACACAAAATACATATCGTAAGATAGGGCTGCTCATCCTGAACACTTTGAGACTAAAACCACAGCTGTCAATCATATCATTCATTAAAAAATAATAAATATATGAAAAACCTACTTTTGCGAACTAGTCTCTGGTTTTTAGGTCAATCACAACGAAACCAGTGTTGTTAGAATCTCTGGACTGAGTAGATCAATAATTATCCAAAAAAAGTTGAACTTTCCACTTTGAATAGCTGTAACAGGCTCATTTACAAAAGGGCCGTGTCCACATAAACCTACATGCCTGTAAACCCATAAGGAAAACTCAAAACATCACAGAAATTGTAGAGCACATGTGGCACATAAATGTAAACCAGCATGCAAAATTTTGTGGAGATCGGGCAATAGGTGGCGCTATAATAGTAGAAAAGGTCTCAAAAACATAGTGTTTCAATGTCTGTTGATGCTCAATACAGTGTTTCAATTAACATTTTAGCCACTAGATGGATCAACTTGAAGTTTTGCATGCAGTGTATTTGCCCAAAATGGACTGACATGCTATAAAAATATGGCCGCCATTAGTGAATTAACTTTAAGCACCCATTAAACACAGTTAACGATGGCCGATCAGAACATAACTCAATGGGCATGTTGGACTCATGGGCCTAGAGGTCTGTAGACATTTTGAAAGAAATCATCCACTAGAGGGCGAGTTTGAGTGTTTTAGAGTGTGTAATTAAACATTTAACTCAATCTATAAACTCTAATACTCTAATCATTTATTTCATTGTCGAATAAACTACTTATAGGCCTCCTAACTGATAAACCTTAAACTTCTAAAACGCTTGAACCCCGTTAATTGCTGCTTGCAGCTATATTTAGGGGTTCAAGCGCGAAGCGCTGAAACCCTATTGTATTTGTAAGGATTTTTATTATTATTAGGGGTTCAAGCGCGAAGCGCTGAAACCCTATTGTATTTGTAAGGATTTTTATTATTATTATTATTATTATTATTATTATGTTTCTGCCTTAATGTGACTCGTGCAGCCTAAACCGTAAGGCCTAGAAATCTCAAACTTGGCCAGATGGTCCAGAATGCGCACCGCTACTCAGATACCATAAACCGTCCAAATCGGCCCATAGGTGGCGCTATGGCGCCAAAAACTAAGATTTCACACATTTTTGGCCACCATTCGTACACCATTTGTCCTAGACTCAAAAACTCTACATTTTTTGAATCCTTGGGTCAGCCCGAACAAAAGTGCACAGGCGGTCTTTGGCCTTTACGACGCACCGTTTTTCCGTTACGTCGCAATTTGTCCAAAACCTACTTTTGCGAACTAGTCCTAGGTTTTTCACCCAATCTGAACCAAACCACTGCATAAATGTTCTCTGGACACTCAATATCAATAATTATCCAAAAAAAGTTGAAATTTTAATTCTCACGCAAATCAATACGCAAAAATGTTCAACGTTAATTGAAGCTAAATGCTAATTGTAGCTATAACTTTTGAACCACATAACATATCATCACCAAACTTGGTACACACATGTATAAGGTCAATATGAGGTCGCAGGGCAAAACCCGCAGACTTTGGCCACAAGGTGGCGCTATAAAGTTCAAAAACTATAAAAAAAGACCCAACCATACAACCATTAGTCCAATCAGCTTGAAATTTGGCATGCAGTGTCTTTGTCCAAGTTGTCATGACATACTATAAGGACACTGGCATATCTCAAAAAACATGGCCGCCATTAGCCAATTAAGATTAAGCATCCATTAAACAAGGTTTACGTTGGCCAATCAAAACGAAACTCATTAAGCATGTTCGACTCATGGTCTTACATGTCTGTAAGAATTTTGAAAGAAATTGGCCACTAGGGGGCGATATTCAGTTTTTTTAGGTTCTAACTGATTGTCTATTACACACAGTTTTGCACAACCACACAAAATACATATCATATGATAGACCTGCTCACACTGAACACTTTGACACTAAAATCGCTGCTGTCACTCAAACCGTTCGTTAAAAAGTCATCAATATATAAAAAACCTACTTTTGCGAACTAGTCCTAGGTTTTTCACCCAATCTGAACCAAACTAGTTCTGAAATGTTCTCTGGACACTGAATATCAATAATTATCCAAAAAAAGTAGAAATTTTGATTGTCACGTGAAACAGTATACCAAAATGTTTCATGCTAATTGAAGCTAAATGCTAATTGTAGCTATAACTTTTGAACGGATTGGAAATATCATCACCAAACTTGGCACACACATGTATAAGGTTAAGTTGAGGTAGCAGTGCAAAACGCACAGATATTAACCACAAGGTGGCGCTATAAAGGCGATTTTTGTGTTTTTTGAGGTTGTAATTGATTGTTTATTACACAAAGCTTTGCACAGGCACACAAAATACATATCATAATATAGGGCTGCTCATACTGAACACTTTGAGACTAAAACCACAGCTGTCAATCATATCATTCATTAAAAAATAATAAATATATGAAAAACCTACTTTTGCGAACTAGTCTCTGGTTTTTAGCTCAATCACAACGAAACCAGTGTTGTTAGAATCTCTGGACTGAGTAGATCAATAATTATCCAAAAAAAGTTGAACTTTCCACTTTGAATAGCTGTAACAGGCTCATTTACAAAAGGGGCGTGTCCACATAAACCTACATGCCTGTAAACCCATAAGGAAAACTCAAAACATCACAGAAATTGGTGAGCACATGTGGCACATGAATGTAAACCAGCATGCAAAATTTTGTGGAGATCGGGCAATAGGTGGCGCTATAATAGTAGAAAAGGTCTCAAAAACATAGTGTTTCAATGTCTGTTGATGCTCAATACAGTGTTTCAATTAACATTTTAGCCACTAGATGGATCAACTTGAAGTTTTGCATGCAGTGTATTTGCCCAAAATGGACTGACATGCTATAAAAATATGGCCGCCATTAGTGAATTAACTTTAAGCACCCATTAAACACAGTTAACGATGGGCGATCAGAATGTAACTCAATGGGCATGTTGGACTCATGGGCCTAGAGGTCTGTAGACATTTTGAAAGAAATCATCCACTAGAGGGCGAGTTTGAGTGCTTTAGAGTGTGTAATTAAACATTTAACTCAATCTATAAACTCTAACACTCTAATCATTTATTTCATTGTCGAATAAACTACTTACAGGCCTCCTAACTCATAAACCTTAAACTTCTAAAACGCTTGAACCCCGTTAATTGCTGCTTGCAGCTATATTTAGGGGTTCAAGCGCGAAGCGCTGAAACCCTATTGTATTTGTAAGGATTTTTATTATTATTATTATTATTATATTATTATTATTATTATTATTATTATTATTATTTTTCTGCCTTAATGTGACTCGTGCAGCCTAAACCGTAAGGCCTAGAAATCTCAAACTTGGACAGATGGTCCAGAATGCGCACCGCTACTCAGATACCATAAACCGTCCAAATCGGCCCATAGGTGGCGCTATGGCGCCAAAAACTAAGATTTCAGACATTTTTGGCCACCATTCGTACACCATTTGTCCTAAACTCAAAAACTCTACATTTTCTGAATCCTTGGGTCAGCCCGAACAAAAGTGCACAGGCGGTCTTTGGCCTCTACGACGCACCGTTTTTTCGCTACGGCGCGATTTGTCCAAAACCTACTTTTGCGAACTAGTCCTAGGTTTTTCACCCAATCTGAACCAAACCAGCTCATAAATGTTCTCTGGACACTCAATATCAATAATTATCCAAAAAAAGTTGAAATTTTCATTCTCACGCAAAACAATACGCAAAATGTTCAACGTTAATTGAAGCTAAATGCTAATTGTAGCTATAACTTTTGAACCACATAACATATCATCACCAAACTTGGTACACACATGTATAAGGTCAATATGAGGTCGCAGTGCAAAACCCGCAGACTTTGGCCACAAGGTGGCGCTATAAAGTTCAAAAACTATAAAAAAAGCCCCAACCATACAACCATTAGTCCAATCAGCTTGAAATTTGCCATGCAGTGTCTTTGTCCAAGTTGTCATGACATATTATAAGGACACTGGCATATCTCAAAAAACATGGCCGCCATTAGCCAATTAAGATTAAGCATCCATTAAACAAGGTTTACGTTGGCCAATCAAACGAAACTCATTAAGCATGTTCGACTCATGGTCCTACATGTCTGTAGGAATTTTGAAAGAAATCGGCCACTAGGGGGCGATATTGAGTTTTTTTAGGTTCTAACTGATTGTCTATTACACACAGTTTTGCACAACCACACAAAATACATATCATATGATAGGACTGCTCACACTGAACACTTTGACACTAAAACCGCTGCTGTCACTCTAACCGTTCGTTAAAAAGTCATGAATATATAAAAAACCTACTTTTGCGAACTAGTCCTAGGTTTTTCACCCAATCTGAACCAAACCAGCTCAGTAATGTTCTCTGGACACTGAATATCAATAATTATCCAAAAAAAGTTGAAATTTTGATTTTCACGTGAAACAGTATACCAAAACGTTTCATGCTAATTGAAGCTAAATGCTAATTGTAGGTATAACTTTTGAACGGATTGGAATATCATTACCAAACTTAGCACACACATGTATAAGGTCAAGTTGAGGTAGCAGTGCAAAACGCACAGACATTAACCACAAGGTGGCGCTATAAAGGCGATTTTGTGTTTTTTGAGGTTGTAATTGATTGTTTATTACACAAAGCTTTGCACAGGCACACAAAATACATATCATAAGATAGGGCTGCTCATACTGAACACTTTGAGACTAAAACCACAGCTGTCAGTCATATCGTTCATTAAAAAATCATAAATATATGAAAAACATACTTTTGCGAACTAGTCTCTGGTTTTTAGCTCAATCACAACGAAACCAGTGTTGTTAGAATCTCTGGACTGAGTAGATCAATAATTATCCAAAAAAAGTTGAACTTTCCACTTTGAATAGCTGTAACAGGCTCATTTACAAAAGGGGCGTGTCCACATAAACCTACATGCCTGTAAACCCATAAGGAAAACTCAAAACATCACAGAAATTGTAGAGCACATGTGGCACATGAATGTAAACCAGCATGCAAAATTTTGTGGAGATCGGGCAATAGGTGGCGCTATAATAGTAGAAAAGGTCTCAAAAACATAGTGTTTCAATGTCTGTTGATGCTCAATACAGTGTTTCAATTAACATTTTAGCCACTAGATGGATCAGCTTGAAGTTTTGCATGCAATGTATTTGCCCAAAATGGACTGACATGCTATAAAAATATGGCCGCCATTAGTGAATTAACTTTAAGCACCCATTAAACACAGTTAACGATGGCCGATCAGAATGTAACTCAATGGGCATGTTGGACTCATGGGCCTAGAGGTCTGTAGACATTTTGAAAGAAATCATCCACTAGAGGGCGAGTTTGAGTGTTTAGAGTGTGTAATTAAACATTTAACTCAATCTATAAACTCTAATACTCTAATCATTTATTTCATTGTCGAATTAACTACTTACCGGCCTCCTAACTGATAAACCTTAAACTTCTAAAACGCTTGAACCCCGTTAATTGCTGCTTGCAGCTATATTTATTATTATTATTATTATTTTACTTCTGCCTTAATGTGACTCGTGCAGCTAAACCGTAAGGCCTAGAAATCTCAAACTTGGCCAGATGGTCCAGAATGCGCACCGCTACTCAGATACCATAAACCGTCCAAATCGGCCCATAGGTGGCGCTATGGCGTCAAAAACTAAAATTTCAGACATTTTTGGCCACCATTCGTACACCATTTGTCCTAAACCCAAAAACTCTACATTTTCTGAATCCTTGGGTCAGCCCGAACAAAAGTGCACAGGCGGTCTTTGGGCTCTACGACGCACCGTTTTTTCGTTACGTCGCGATTTGTCCAAAACCTACTTTTGCGAACTAGTCCTAGGTTTTTCACCCAATCTGAACCAAACCAGTGCATAAATGTTCTCTGGACACTCAATATCAATAATTATCCAAAAAAAGTTCAAATTTTAATTCTCACGCAAAACAATACGCAAAAATGTTCAACGTTAATTGAAGCTAAATGCTAATTGTAGCTATAACTTTTGAACCACATAACATATCATCACCAAACTTGGTACACACATGTATAAGGTCAATATGAGGTCGCAGTGCAAAACCCGCAGACTTTGGCCACAAGGTGGCGCTATAAAGTTCAAAAACTATAAAAAAAAGCCCCAACCATAAAACCATTAGTCCAATCAGCTTGAAATTTGACATGCAGTGTCTTTGTCCAAGTTGTCAT
>LR812530.1:43007578-43107578 GCA_903798195.1 Danio kyathit
GCTATAGGTGGCGCTATAATAGTAAAAATGGTCTTAAAAACATGCTAAATGGCTTAAAAATGCAGTAAATGTGCTTCTTTTACACACTTTTTCCACAAGTACACTTAATCTACATATCATATGATAGGCCTGCTCATTTTAAATGCTTTGGCACAAAACCCACCGCTGTCACTCAAACCTTTCATTAATTATTCACCATTATTTCAAAAACTACTTCTGGGAACTAGTCCCTGTTTTTCTTAATAAAACCAGAGTTGTACAAATGTCTGGACTGCCTAGATCAATAATTATGAAAAAGGATTTAACTTTTTTTTTTATATTAAAATGCAAAACCAGTGTTAATACCATGTAAACATGTGATTCAGAGTGATCCTAACTCCTAATTCAATGACTTTGAACCAACAATAGGTGGTCTTCTGCTGTCATCTAGTGGCTACAAACAGTAATACAACTCTGAGACCATTTGAAGATTTATAAATACACGCTGTGTGTGCATAAAGTTAAACAAGTTTAGTACAAACTTATCACTTAAATTATTTACATGTTATATTTTTGTCCATCTTGGATGTTTTAAAGGCCTCAAAAACACATTTTTAATATTCTATCATTTTTGCCACTATAAACAGACTTTTAGTTGTCACCTACCATTTTTAACCACTAGATGTCAGCACTAGACCACTTAATTTTTGTTCATAACATTTGCATACCTTTGTTTTTTTTTACATTTTTAGAGTTTAAAGTCATGAAAATTGCATTTAGGATCACTCTGAATCACATTTTGACATGATGTAAACACTGTTATGCATTAAAAGCCAACTTTAGTCCCAGTTCTATAATTAAAGACCTTGTTTTAAAACATGGGTGACCATCCCTGTTTCTGGCGATCAACCTTCCTGCAGGTTCAGCTCCAACCCTGATCAAACACACCTGAACCAATTAACTAGAACCTGAGGAGCACTTGATAATTACAGGCAGGTGTGTTTGATATGGGCTGCAACTGAAAACTACAGGAAGTTCGATCTCCAGGAATAGGGTTGAGCACCCTTGCTTTAAAACATATGTAAAAAAAATCACAACTGTGGCTACTAGATTGCAGTAACAAACCACTTAAAGTTTATTTTACTGCTCTGTAGCAAAGAATGAATTCTGAATCCCAAACTGACATGGCAAAAACACGGTTAATGCATTTAAGATCAAATTTAGTCAAAGCTTGTCACACGTTTTACTCTGTAGATAATTAATTATTTTAATAAAATATAAAATTTTCATTTTGTATAGTTATAACATGCTTGTTCATAATGGGATATATTTATGCACACCTAAATGGCTGTAATCACTTGAAGTTACACTGAGGCCACTAGATCACAGTAGAAGATCACTAACAGCTTTTTTCTCTGCTCTTTTGCAATTTATTTAGGAAGAGCTAAAATGGCCAAAACTCATGATTGGATTAAAATATTATCACCAAACTTGTTACACAAATGCAAGAGGTCAATCTAAGGTTAAAGCATGAAACTCGAAGTCATTGGCCACTTATTGGCGCTATACATTGAAAAATCGTTGTATCTGAATAACCATTTATCCGATTAACTTGGAGTTTGACATGCAGTGTCTTGATCTAAGGTGCCATAACTTGATTTACACATTATATCATAGGGCTGCTTACACTGAATAGTTTGACATAAAAACTGTCACTCAAAATGTTCATTAAAGATTTGTCAATATGCAAAAGCCCAAGTTGCTTTTTTGGAGTGTGTAATCAAACATTTGTTAGCTCAATCTATAAACTCTAACACTCTATTTATTATATATTTCATTGTCGAATAAACTACTTACAGGCTTCCTAACTGCTAAATAACCTTACGCTGCTAAAATGCTTGAACCCCGGTAATTGCTGCTTGCAGCTATATTATCTATTTGTTTTTGTTAAGATTAGCAATTATTATTATGTTTCTTTTTTCCGAAGTTGCTATTGCTCAGACCAAACCGTATGGCCTAGAGAGCTGAAACTTGGTCTGATGGTAGTACTCTGGTACACTACATCCTGGCCAAAGATCAGCCTAATTGGACCATAGGTGGCGCTATGGCGCCAAAAACAAACTTTTTTGACATTTTTAGCTGCCATTTGTACACCGTTTGTCCTATACTCAAAAAAATTACATATTTGGAATCCTTGGGTCAGCGCGAACAAAAGTGGAGGCACTCAGATTTTCTCTACGACGAACCGTTTTTCCGTCACATTAGGATTTGTCCGAAACCTACTTTTGCGAACTAGTCCTAGGTTTTTCACTCAATCAGAACCAAACCAGTGTAGAAATATTCCTCGGACACTGAATATCAATAATTATCAAAAAAAGTTGACATTTTTATTCTCACACAAAACAATACGCAAAAATGTTCAATGCTAATTTAAGCTAAATGCTAATTGTAGCTATAATTTTTAAACCGAATGAGATATCATCACCAAACTTGGCAAACACATGTATAAGGTCACATTGAGGTCACAGTTCAAAACCTGCAGACTTTTGCCACAAGGTGGCGCTATAAAGTTCAAAAATCATGAAAAAGACTCAACCTCACAACCATTAGTCCAAACAGCTTGAAATTTGGCATGCAGTGTCTTTGTTCAAGTTGTCATCACATACTATAAGGACACTGGCATATCTCAAAAAACATGGCCGCCATTAGCCAATTAAGATTAAGCAGCCATTAAACAAGGTTAACGTTGGCCAATCAAAACGAAACTCATTAGGCATGTTCGACTCATGGTCCTAAAGGGCTGTAAACATTTTGAAAGAAATCGGCCACTAGGGGGCGATTTTGAGTTTTTTGAAGCTCTAATTGATTGTATATTACACACATTATAGCACAGCTACCCAAAATACATTTCATAAGATAGGGCTGCTCATACTGAACACTTTGAGACTAAAACCACAGCTGTCAATAATATCATTTATTAAAAAATCATCAATATATGAAAAACCTACTTTTGCGAACTAGTCCCTGGTTTTTAGCTCAATCACAATGAAACCAGTGTTGTTAGAATCTCTGGACTGAGTAGATCAATAATTATCCAAAAAAAGTTGAACTTTCCACTTTGAATAGCGGTAACAGGCTCATTTACAAAAGGGGCGTGTCCACATAAACCTACATGCCTGTAAACTAATAAGGAAAACTCAAAACATCACAGAAATTGTAGAGCACATGTGGCACATGAATGTAAACCAGCATGCAAAATTTTGTGGAGATGGGGCAATAGGTGGCACTATAATAGTAGAAAAAGTCTCAAAAACATAGTGTTTCAATGTCTGTTGATGCTCAATACAGTGTTTCAATTAACATTTTAGCCACTAGATGGATCAGCTTGAAGTTTTGCATGCAGTGTATTTTGCCAAAGTGGACTGACATACTATAAAAATAAGACCGCCATTAGTGAAATAACTTTAAGCACCCATTAAACACAGTTAACTATGGCCGATCAGAATGTAACTCAATGGGCATGTTGGACTCATGGGCCTAGAGGTCTGTAGACATTTTGAAAGAAATCATCCACTAGAGGGCGAGTTTAAGTGTTTTAGAGTGTGTAATTACACATTTAACTCAATCTATAAACTCTAATACTCTAATCATTTATTTCATTGTCGAATAAACTACTTACAGGCCTCCTAACTGATAAACCTTAAACTTCTAAAACGCTTGAACCCCGTTAATTGCTGCTTGCAGCTATATTTATTATTATTAGGGGTTCAAGCGCGAAGCGCTGAAACCCTATTGTTTTTGTTAAGATTTTTATTATTATTATTATTATTATTATTTTTCTGCCGAAGTTGCTATCAGGCCGACCAAACCGTAAGTCCGAGAGAGCTGAAACTTGGCCAGATTGTAGTACTCCGGTACACTAGAGGCTGGCCAAAGATGGGCCAAATCGGACCATAGGTGGCGCTATGGCGCCAAAAACCAACAATTTTGACATTTTTGGCCGCCATTTGTACACCATTTGTCGTAGAGTCAAAAACAATACATTTTTTGAATCCTTGGGTTTGCCCGAACAAAAGTGCAAGCGTCAACTTTTTTCTCTAGGACGCTCCGTTTTTCCGCTACGTCGCGATTTGTCCGAAACCTACTTTTGCGAACTAGTCCTAGGTTTTTCATCCAATCTGAACCAAACTAGTTCTGTAATATTCTCTGGACACTGAACATCAATAATTATCAAAAAAAAGTTGAAATTTTTATTCCCGCGCGAAACTGTACACAAAAATGTTCGATGCTAATTGAAGCTAAATGCTAATTGTAGCTATAACTTTTGAACGGAAAGAGCTATCATCACCAAACTTGGCACACATATGTATAAGGTCAAATTGAGGTCACATACCAAAACTTGCCGGTTTTTGCCACGAGGTGGCGCTATTAGCTTAAAAAATAGAAAAATACACATAACTAAGCGACCGTTCATCCGATTAACGTCAAATTTGATACGCAGTGCCTTTGTCCAAGGCCACATCAGAAAATGGCCGCCATTAGCCAATCAAAATTTGACCACCCTATAAACAAGGTTAACGATGGCCGATCAAAACGAAACTTGGTGAGCATGTTCGAACACATAGTCCTAGACGTCTGTACCAGTTTTGAAAAAAATCGGCCACTAGGGGGCGATTTTACGCATGTTTAAAGTGTAAAGGATTGTGTATCACACAACCTTTTGCAAAGGCACACAAAATACATATCATTTGATAGGCCTGCTCATACCGAACAGTTTGACACTAAAACCACTGCTGTCACTCAAACCGTTCGTTAAAAAAGCATCAATATATGAAAAACCTACTTTTGCGAACTAGTCCCTGGTTTTTAGCTCAATCGCAACGAAACCAGTGTTGTTAGACTCTCTGGACTGAGTAGATCAATAATTATCAAAAAAAAGTTGAACTTTTCATTTTGGATAGCTGTAATAGGCTCATTTACAAAAGGGGCGTGTCTACACATACCTACATGCCTGTAAACCCATAAGGAAAACTCAAAACATCACAGAAATTGGTGAGCACATGTAACATATCAATGTGAAGAAACGTGCTAAATTTTGTAGAGATCGGGCTATAGGTGGCGCTATAATAGTAAAAAAGGTCCTAAAAACATGCTAAATGGCTTAAAATGCAGTAATTGTGCTTCATTTACACACTTTTTCCACAAACACACTTAATCTACATGTCATATGATAGTCCTGCTTATACCGAACAGTTTGACACTAAAACAATTGCTGTCACTCAAACCGTTCGTTAAAAATTCATCAATATATGATAAACCTGTTTTTGCAAACTAGTCCCTGGTTTTTAGCTCAATCGCAACAAAAACAGTGTTGTTAGAATCTCTGGACTGAGGAGATCAATAATTATCAAAAAAAAGTTGAAATTTCTACTGTTAACCGCTGTAACAGGCTTATTTACAAAAGGGGCGTGTCTACTTGAACCTACATGCCTGTACACCAATAAGGAAAACTCAAAACCTCACAGAAATTGGTCAACACGTATGTCATATCAATATAAAGAACCATGCAAATTTTTGTGGAGATCGGGCTATAGGTGGCGCTATAATAGTAAAAATGGTCTCAAAAACATGCTAAATGGCTTAAAAATGCAGTAAATGTGCTTCATTTACACACTTTTTCCACAAACACACTTAATCTACATATCATATCATAGGCCTGCTCATTTTAAATGCTTTGGCACAAAACCCACCGCTGTCACTCAAACCTTTCATTAATTATTCACCATTATTTCAAAAACTCTTTCTGGGAACTAGTCCCTGTTTTTCTTAATAAAACCAGAGTTGTACAAATGTCTGGACTGCCTAGATCAATAATTATGAAAAATAAACTTACTTTTTTTAAATATTAACTTTATGTACACACACAGCATGTATTTATGCATCTTCAAATGGTCTAAAAATTGTATTACTGTTTGTAGCCACTAGATGACAGCAGAAGACCACTTATTGTTGGTTCAAAGTCATTGAAGTAGCAGTTAGGATCACTCTGAATCACATGTTTACATGGTATTAACACTGGTTTTGCATTTTAAACAAGCTTAGTACAAACTTATCACTTAAATTATTTACATGTTATATTTTTAGTCCATCTTGGATGTTTTAAAGGTCTCAAAAACACATATTTTTAATATTCTATAATTTTTGCCACTATAAACAGACTTTAGTTGTCACCTACCATTTTTAACCACTAGATGTCAGCACTAGACCACTTAATTTTTGTTCATAACATTTGCATACCTTTGTTTTTTTTTTACATTTTTGGAGTTTAAAGTCATTGAAATTGCATTTAGGATCACTCTGAATGACATTTTGACATGATGTAAACACTGTTATGCATTAAAAACCAAATTTTGTCCCAGTTTAAATCTTCATAATAATTCTAATAGGCAAAACTGAATCTATAATTAAAGACCTTGCTCTAAAACAGGGGTGCTCAACCCTATTCCTGGCGATCGACCTTCCTGCAGTTTTCAGTTGCAGCCCTTATCAAACACACCTGCCTGTAATTATCAAGTGCTCCTCACGTTCTAAATAATTGGTTCAGGTGTGTTTGATCAGGGTTGGAGCTGAAATCAGCTGGAAGGTCGATCGCCAGGAACAGGGTTGAGCACCCCTGCTCTAAAACATATGAAAAAAAAATCACAACTGTGGCGACTAGATGGCAGTAACAGACCACTTATAGTTTATTTTACTGCTCTGTAGCAAAGAATGCATTCTGAAATCCCAAAATGACATGGCATAAACACGGTTAATGCATTTAAGATCAAATTTAGTCAAAGCTTGTCACACTTTTTACTCTGTAAATAATTATTATTTTAATAAAACATTACACTTTCTTTTGTATAGTTTTAACATGCTTGTTCATAAAAGGGATATATTTATGCACACCTAAAAGGCTGTAATCACAAGAAATTACACCGTAGCCACTAGATGGCAGTAGGAGATCACTAATAGCTTTTTTCACTGCTCTTTTGTCATTTTTATTGGGAAGAGCTAAAATGGCCAAAACTCATGAATGGATTAAAATATCTTCACCAAACTTGTTACACATATGCCAGAGGTCAAACTTGCAGTTTAACATCCAGTGTCTTTGTCTAAGGTGCCATTACTTGATCTACACATTATATCACAGGGCTGCTTATACTGAATACTTTGACATAAACTGTCACTCAAAATGTTCATTAAAGATTTGTCAATATGCAAAAACCGAAGTTGCTGTTTTGGAGTGTGTAATCAAACATTTGTTAGCTCAATCTATAAACTCTAACACTCTATTTATTATATATTTCATTGTCGAATAAACTACTTACAAGCTTCCTAACTGCTAAATAACCTTACGCTGCTAAAATGCTTGAACCCCGGTAATTGCTGCTTGCAGCTATATTTATTATTATTAGGGGTTCAAGCGCGAAGCGCTGAAACCCTATTGTAATTGTAAGGATTTTTATTATTATTATTATTATTATTATTATGTTTCTGCCTTAATGTGACTCGTGCAGCCTAAACCGTAAGGCCTAGAAATCTCAAACTTGGCCAGATGGTCCAGAATGCGCACCGCTACTCAGATACCATAAACCGTCCAAATCGGCCCATAGGTGGCGCTATGGCGCCAAAAACTAAGATTTCACACATTTTTGGCCACCATTCGTACACCGTTTGTCCAAAACTCAAAAACTCTACATTTTTCGAATCCTTGGGTCAGCCCGAACAAAAGTGCACAGGCGGTCTTTGGCCTCTACGACGCACCGTTTTTCCGCTACGTCGCTATTTGTCCAAAACCTACTTTTGCGAACTAGTCCTACGTTTTTCACCCAATCTGAACCAAACCAGTTTATAAATGTTCTCTGGACACTCAATATCAATAATTATCCAAAAAAAGTTGAAATTTTAATTCTCACGCAAAACAATACGCAAAAATGTTCAACGTTAATTGAAGCTAAATGCTAATTGTAGCTATAACTTTTGAACCACATAACATATCATCACCAAACTTGGTACACACATGTATAAGGTCAAGTTGAGGTCGCAGTGCAAAACCCGCAGACTTTGGCCACAAGGTGGCGCTATAAAGTTCAAAAACTATAAAAAAAGCCCCAACCATACAACCATTACTCCAATCAGCTTGAAATTTGACATGCAGTGTCTTTGTCCAAGTTGTCATGACATATTATAAGGACACTGGCATATCTCAAAAAACATGGCCGCCATTAGCCAATTAAGATTAAGCATCCATTAAACAAGGTTTACGTTGGCCAATCAAAACGAAACTCATTAAGCATGTTCGACTCATGGTCCTACATGTCTGTAAGAATTTTGAAAGAAATCGACCACTAGGGGGCGATATTGAGTTTTTTAGGTTCTAACTGATTGTGTATTACACACGGTTTTGCAAAACCACACAAAATACATATCATATGATAGGCCTGCTCACACTGAACACTTTAACACTAAAACCGCTGCTGTCACTCAAACCGTTCGTTAAAAAGTCATCAATATATAAAAAACCTACTTTTGCGAACTAGTCCTAGGTTTTTCACCCAATCTGAACCAAACTAGTTCTGAAATGTTCTCTGGACACTGAATATCAATAATTATCCAAAAAAAGTTGAAATTTTGATTTTCACGTGAAACAGTATACCAAAACGTTTCATGCTAATTGAAGCTAAAATGCTAATTGTAGGTATAAGCTTTTGAACGGATTGAAATATCATCACCAAACTTGGCACACACATGTATAAGGTCAAGTTGAGGTAGCAGTGCAAAACGCGCAGACACTAACCACAAGGTGGCGCTATAAAGGCGATTTTGTGTTTTTTGAGGTTGTAATTGATTGTTTATTACACAAAGCTTTGCACAGGCACACAAAATACATATCATAAGATAGGGTTGCTCATACTGAACACTTTGAGACTAAAACCACAGCTGTCAATCATATAGTTCATTAAAAAATCATAAATATATGAAAAACCTACTTTTGCGAACTAGTCTCTGGTTTTTAGCTCAATCACAACGAAACCAGTGTTGTTAGAATCTCTAAACTGAGTAGATCAATAATTATCCAAATAATGTTGAACTTTCCACTTTGAATAGCTGTAACAGTCTCATTTACAAAAGGGGCGTGTCCACATAAACCTACATGCCTGTAAACCCATAAGAAAAACTCAAAACATCACAGAAATTGGTGAGCACATGTGGCACATGAATGTAAACCAGCATGCAAAATTTTGTGGAGATCGGGCAATAGGTGGCGCTATAATAGTAGAAAAGGTCTCAAAAACATAGTGTTTCAATGTCTGTTGATGCTCAATACAGTGTTTCAATTAACATTTTAGCCACTAGATGGATCAACTTGAAGTTTTGCATGCAGTGTATTTGCTTAAAGTGGACTGACATACTATAAAAATATGGCCGCCATTAGTGAATTAACTTTAAGCACCCATTAAACACAGTTAACGATGGCCGATCAGAATGTAACTCAATGAGCATGTTGGACTCATGGGCCTAGAGGTCTGTAGACATTTTGAAAGAAATCATCCACTAGAGGGCGAGTTTGAGTGTTTTAGAGTGTGTAATTAAACATTTAACTCAATCTATAAACTCTAATACTCTAATCATTTATTTCATTGTCGAATTAACTACTTACAGGTCTCGAAACTGATAAACCTTAAACTTCTAAAACGCTTGAACCCCGTTAATTGCTGCTTGCAGCTATATTTATTATTATTATTATTATTTTTCTGCCGAAGTTGCTATCAGGCCGACCAAACCGTAAGTCCGAGAGAGCTGAAACTTGGCCAGATTGTAGTACTCCGGTACACTAGAGGTTGGCCAAAGATGGGCCAAATCGGACCATAGGTGGCGCTATGGCGCCAAAAACCAACATTTTTGCCATTTTTGGCCGCCATTTGTACACCGTTTGTCGTAGAGTCAAAAACATTACATTTTTTGAATCCTTGGGTTTGCCCGAACAAAAGTGCAAGCATCAACTTTTTTCTCTAGGACGCTCCGTTTTTCCGCTACGTCGCGATTTGTCCGAAACCTACTTTTGCAAACTAGTCCTAGGTTTTTCATCCAATCGTAACCAAACCAGTGTAGAAATGTTCTCTGGACCCTCAATATCAATAGTTATTGAAAAAAAATTGAAATTTTGATTTTCACGCGAAACAGTAGACCAAAAGTTCCATGCTAATTGTAAGCTAATTGCTAATTGTAGCTATAACTTTTGAATGGATTGAGATATCATCACCAAACTTGGTACAGGCATGTATAAGGTCACTTTGAGGCCACAGTGCAAAACCCGCGGATTTTGGCCACATGGCGGCGCTATACAGCTTAAAATTCATAAAAATGACTCTAACCTTACAACCATTAGTCCAATCAACTTGAAATTTGGCATGCTGTGTCTTTGTCCAACTTGTCATGACATATTGTAAGGACACTGGCATATCTCAAAAAACATGGCCGCCATTAGCTAATTAAGATTGAGCAGCCATTAAACTAGGTTAACAATGAGTGATCGGATTGAAACTCGGTGGGCATGTTCGACTCATGGTCCTAAAGGTCTGTAAGAATTTTGAAAGAAATCGGCCACTAGGGGGCGATTTTGTGTTTTTTGAGGTTGTAATTGATTGGTTATTACACACAGTTTTGCACAGCCACACAAAATACATATCATATGAAAGGCCTGCTCATACCGAACACTGTGACATAAACATCACTGCTGTCAGTCGTACTGTTCATTTAATAATAATTAATATAAGGAAAACCTACTTTTGCGAACTAGTCCCTGGTTTTTAGCTCAATCGCCACGAAACCAGTGTTGTCTGAATCTCTGGACTGCCTAGATCAATAATTATTGAAAAAAAGTTCAACTTTCAACTTTAGCTAGCTATAAATGGCTCATTTGCATAAAAGGGCGTGCCTTTATTCACCTACATGCCAGTAAATGCATGAGGGAAACTCAAAACTTCATGAAATCAGAGACGCACATTTGAGAGGGGATTCTTAACAAGCATGGAAAATTTTGTGAAGATAGGTCAATAGGTGGCGCTATAACAGTAAAAAGGTCTCAAAAACACTGATTTTCACTGCTATTTGACCATAAATTGCAGAATATGTGTTTAATTTAGACAGCTTTCACAAATATACTTAATCTGGCATATCTTATGATAGGCCTGCTTATTCTGATCATTTTGACACAAACTTCACTGCTGTCAGTCATACTGTTTATTAAATAGTAATTAATATAAGAAAAACCTACTTTTGCGAACTAGTCCCTGGTTTTTAGCTCAATCACAACGAAACCAGTGTTGTTAGAATCTCTGGACTGAGTAGATCAATAATTATCCAAAAAAAGTTGAACTTTCCACTTTGATCAGCTGTAACAGGCACATTTACAAAAGGGGCGTGTCCACATAAACCTACATGCCTGTAAACCCATAAGGAAAACTCAAAACATCACAGAAATTGTAGAGCACATGTGGCACATGAATGTAAACCAGCATGCAAAATTTTGTGGAGATCGGGCAATAGGTGGCGCTATAATAGTACAAAAGGTCTCAAAAACATTGTGTTTCAATGTCTGTTGATGCTCAATACAGTGTTTCAATTACCATTTTAGCCACTAGATGGATCAGCTTTAAGTTTTGCATGCAGTGTATTTGCCCAAAGTGGACTGACATACTATAAAAATAAGACCGCCATTAGTGAATTAACTTTAAGCACCCATTAAACACAGTTAACTATGGCCGATCAGAATGTAACTCAATGGGCATGTTGGACTCATGGGCCTAGACGTCTGTAGACAATTTGAAAGAAATCATCCACTAGAGGGCGAGTTTAAGTGTTTTAGAGTGTCTAATTAAACATTTAACTCAATCTATAAACTCTAATACTCTAATCGTTTATTTCATTGTCGAATAAACTACTTACAGGCCTCCTAACTGATAAACCTTACGCTGCTAAAACGCTTGAACCCCGTTAATTGCTGCTTGCAGCTATATTTATTATTATTATTATTATTATTATGTTTCTGCCTTAATGTGACTCGTGCAGCCTAAACCGTAAGGCCTAGAAATCTCAAACTTGGCCAGATGGTCCAGAATGCGCACCGCTACTCAGATACCATAAACCGTCCAAATCGGCCCATAGGTGGCGCTATGGCGTCAAAAACTAAAATTTCAGACATTTTTGGCCACCATTCGTACACCATTTGTCCTAAACTCTAAAACTCTACATTTTCTGAATCCTTGGGTCAGCCCGAACAAAAGTGCACAGGCGGTCTTTGGGCTCTACGACGCACCGTTTTTTCGTTACGTCGCGATTTGTCCAAAACCTACTTTTGCGAACTAGTCCTAGGTTTTTCATCCAATCTAAACCAAACCAGTTCATAAATGTTCTCTGGACACTCAATATCAATAATTATCCAAAAAAAGTTGAAATTTTAATTCTCACGCAAAACAATACGCAAAAATGTTCAACGTTAATTGAAGCTAAATGCTAATTTTAACCATAACTTTTGAACCACATAACATATCATCACCAAACTTGGTACACACATGTATAAGGTCAATATGAGGTCGCAGTGCAAAACCCGCAGACTTTGGCCACAAGGTGGCGCTATAAAGTTCAAAAACTATAAAAAAAGCCCCAACCATAAAACCATTAGTCCAATCAGCTTGAAATTTGACATGCAGTGTCTTTGTCCAAGTTGTCATGACATATTATAAGGACACTGGCATATCTCAAAAAACATGGCCGCCATTAGCCAATTAAGATTAAGCATCCATTAAACAAGGTTAACGTTGGCCAATCAAAACGAAACTCATTAAGCATGTTCGACTCATGGTCCTACATGTCTGTAAGAATTTTGAAAGAAATAGACCACTAGGGGGCGATATTGAGTTTTTTAGGTTCTAACTGATTGTCTATTACACACGGTTTTGCAAAACCACACAAAATACATATCATATGATAGGCCTGCTCACACTGAACACTTTGACACTAAAACCGCTGCTGTCACTCAAACCGTTCGTTAAAAAGTCATCAATATATAAAAAACCTACTTTTGCGAACTAGTCCTAGGTTTTTCACCCAATCTGAACCAAACCAGGTCAGTAATGTTCTCTGGACACTGAATTACAATAATTATCCAAAAAAAGTTGAAATTTTGAATTTCATGTGAAACAGTATACCAAAACGTTTCATGCTAATTGAAGCTAAATGCTAATTGTAGCTATAACTTTTGAACGGATTGAAATATCATCACCAAACTTGGCACAAACATGTATAAGGTCAAGTTGAGGTAGCAGTGCAAAACGCACAGACATTAACCACAAGGTGGCGCTATAAAGGCGATTTTGTGTTTTTTGAGGTTGTAATTGATTGGTTATTACACAAAGCTTTGCACAGCCACACAAAATACATATCATAAGATAGGGCTGCTCATACTGAACACTTTGAGGCTAAAACCACAGCTGTCAATCATATCGTTCATTAAAAAATCATAAATATATGAAAAACCTACTTTTGCGAACTAGTCTCTGGTTTTTAGCTCAATCACAAAGAAACCAGTGTTGTTAGAATCTCTGGACTGAGTAGATCAATAATTATCCAAAAAAAGTTGAACTTTCCACTATGAATAGCTGTAACAGGCTCATTTACAAAAGGGGCGTGTCCACATAAACCTACATGCCTGTAAACCCATAAGGAAAACTCAAAACATCACAGAAATTGGTGAGCACATGTGGCACATGAATGTAAACCAGCATGCAAAATTTTGTGGAGATCGGGCAATAGGTGGCGCTATAATATTAGAAAAGGTCTCAAAAACATTGTGTTTCAATGTCTGTTGATGCTCAATACAGTGTTTCAATTAACATTTTAGCCACTAGATGGATCAGCTAGAAGTTTTGCATGCAGTGTATTTGCCCAAAATGGACTGACATGCTATAAAAATATGGCCGCTATTAGTGAATTAACTTTAAGCACCCATTAAACACAGTTAACGGTGGCTGATCAGAATGTAACTCAATGGGCATGTTGGACTCATGGGCCTAGAAGTCTGTAGACATTTTGAAAGAAATCATCCACTAAAGGGCGAGTTTGAGTGCTTTAGAGTGTCTAATTAAACATTTAACTCAATCTATAAACTCTAATACTCTAATCATTTATTTCATTGTCGAATAAACTACTTATAGGCCTCCTAGCTGATAAACCTTAAACTTCTCAAACGCTTGAACCCCGTTAATTGCTGCTTGCAGCTATATTTATTATTATTATTATTATCATCACTATTATTATTATTATTATTATTATTATTATTATTATTATTAATATTATTATTATTATTATATCATCATCATCATCATCATCACTATTATTATTATTATTATTATTATTATTATTATTATTATTATTATTATTGTATCATCATCATCATCATTATTATTATTATTATTATTATTATTATTATTATTATTATTATATCATCATTATTATTATTATTATTATTATTATTATTATTATAATTATTATTATTATATCATCATCATCATCATCATTATTATTATTATTATTATTATTATTATTATTATTATTATTATTATATCATCATCATCATCATCATCATCATTATTATTAGGGGTTCAAGCGCGAAGCGCTGAAACCCTATTGTTTTTGTTAAGATTTTTATTATTATTATTCTTCTGCCCTAATTGGTATTGGTCCGACCAAACCGTAAGTCCTAGAAAGCTGAAACTTGGCCAGATGGTAGTACCCCGGTACACTACATTCTGGCCAAAGATCAGCCTAATCGGACCCTAGGTGGCGCTATGACGCCAAAAACGAAGTTTTTTGACATTTTTGGCCGCCATTTGTACACCGTTTGTCGTAGACTCAAAAATTTTACATATTTGGAATCCTTGGGTCAGCCCGAACAAAAGTGGAGTCACTCAGATTTTATCTACGACGCACCGTTTTGCCGCTACATCGTGATTTGTCCCAAACCTACTTTTGCAAACTAGTCCTAGGTTTTTCACTCAATCAGAACCAAACCAGTATAGAAATGTTCTCTGGACACTGATTATCAATAGTTATCAAAAAAAAGTTGAAATTTTAATTTTCACGCGAAACAGTATACTCAAACGTTCCATGCTAAATGTAAGCTAAATGCTAATTGTAGCTATAACTTTTGAACGGAATGAGATATCATCACTAAACTTGGTACACATATGTACAAGGGCAATTTGAGGTCACAGTGCAAAACCCGCGGACTTTGACCACATGGTGGCGCTATAAAGCCTAAGACAAATAAAAATTACTCTAACCTTACAACCATTAGTCCAATCAGCTTGAAATTTGGCATGCCGTGTCTTTGACCAAGTTGTCATCACATACTATAAGGACATTGGCACATCTCAAAAAACATGGCCGCCATTAGCTAATTAAGATTTAGCATGCCATTAAACTAGGTTAACAATGACTGATCAGAACGAAACTCGGTGGGCATGTTCGACTCATGGTCCTAGAGGTCTGTAAGAATTTTGAAAGAAATCGGCCACTAGGGGGCAATTTTGTGTATTTTGAGGTTGTAATTGATTGGTTATTACACAATGTTTGGCACAGCTACACAAAATACATATCATATGAAAGGCCTGCTCATACCGAACACTTTGAGACTAAAACCATTGCTGTCACTCTTACCGTTCAATAAAAAATTATCAATATGTAAAAAACCTACTTTTGCAAACTAGTCCCTGGTTTTTAGCTTAATCACAACGAAACCAGTGTTCTTAGAATCTCTGGACTGAGTAGATCAATAATTATCAAAAAAAGTTGAACTTTTCATTTTGGATAGCTGTAACAGGCTCATTTACAAAAAGGGGCGTGTCTACACAAATCTACATGCCTGTAAACCCATAAGGAAAACTCAAAACATCACAGAAATTGGTGAGCACATGTGGAATATCAATGTGAAGGAACATGCAAAATTTTGTGGATATCGGGCCATAGGTGGCGCTATAATAGCAAAAATGGTCTTAAAAAACATGCTAAATGGCTTAAAAATGCAGTAAATGTGCTTCATTTACACACTATTTTACAAATACACTTAATCTACATATCTTATCATAGGCCTGCTCATCCCGAACACTTTGACACTAAAACCACTGCTGTCACTCTTACTGTTCATTAAAAAATCATCAATAAATAAAAAACATACTTTTGCGAACTAGTTCCTGGTTTTTAGCTCAATCGCAACGAAACCAGTGTTGTTAGAATCTCTGGACTGAGGAGATCGATAATTATCAAAAAAAGTTGAACTTTCTACTTTGCATAGCTGTAACAGGCTCTTTTACAAAAGGGGCGTGTCTACACAAACCTACATGCCTGTAAACCCATAAGGAAAACTCAAAACATTACAGAATTTAGTGAGCTCATGTGGCATATTAATGTTAACAAGCATGCAAAACTTTGTGGAGATAGGGCTATAGGTGGCGCTATAATAGTAGAAAAGGCCTCAATAACACAGTGTTTCAATGTCTGTAGAAGCTCAATAGTGTTTCAATTACCATTTTACCCACTAGATGGATCAACTTGAAATTTGTTATGCACTGTATTTGCTCAAAGTGGAATGACATACTATAAAAAATGGCGGCCATTAGCCAATTAAATTTGAGCACCCTATAAACACAGTTAATGATGGTAATTAAACATTTGTTACCTTAATATATACACTCTAACACTCTAATTGTATATTTCATTGTAGAATAAACTATTTACAGGATTCCTAACTGCTAAATAACCTTACGCTGCTAAAATGCTTGAACCCCGGTAATTGCTGCTTGCAGCTATATTTATTATTATTATTATTATTATTATATCATCATTATTATTATTATTATTATTATTATTATTATGATTATGATTATTATTATTTATTATTATTATCATAATCAATGAAAGCTTTAGCGATAGTTCTGCCAGTCATTCATAATAATTATCTCATCAGCAACAACCAAGCAAGCTATATATAAGCCCATCTAAACAATCTGTTTCGCTGTACTCAGGTGACGTTGCGGAAGTTTCCCTCCATCCTCCCCACCACCACCACCAGGTTGGCCTCGTCTCCCATCAGAGGGGTTGGCTTCGCCCTGCCTTCATCTTCAGGGAGGATCTGCCAGCTCATCCAGAATTCCGCACCATAGACAAGGCTTACGCCAAAAGACTTTATGAAAGGATCGTAACGAACTTACACTTATGCGAACAATTCACAATAAATGTTAAAACGTTTATCTGCCTCCTGAAAAGTCTTTCTGGTAGAATTATTATTATCATCATCATCACTATTATTATTATTATTATTATTATTATTATTATTATTATTATTATTATATCATCATCATCATTATTATTATCATTATTATTATTATTATTATTATTATTATTATTATTATTATTTATATTATCATCATCATCATCATCACCATTATTATTATTATTATTATTATTATTATTATTATTATTATATTATCATCATCATCATCATCATCATCATCATTATTATTATTATTATTATTATTATTCTTATTATTATTATTTGTATTGTTATTATCACTATTATAATAATAATAATAATAATAATAATAATAATATCAATTATTATTGTTACTATTATTATTATTATATCATTATCATTATTATTATTATCATTATTATTATTACTATTATTATTATTATTGTTATTATCACTATTATTATAATTATAATAATAATAATAATAATATCAATTATTATTATTACTATTATTATTATTATATCATTATCATTATTATTATTATCATTATCATTATTATTATTATTATTATTATATAATCATCATCATTATTATTATTACTGATATGCCTATTACTACTACTACTACTACTACTACTACTACTACTACTAATAATAATAATAATAATAATAATAATAAAAACAACAACAACAAAAAATAATACAATTTTAAAATACTATAATCAATAACATTAATATTACAAAATTAGATGCATTATTATTAATTAAATATATAAATAATTCCAGAATAAAATGTATTAATAATTCTGTTAATTGAATTAGTTTGTAAAATGTATTTATACATAAATACAAGTTTCAGAGAAGTTTAATAAAATATAAACATATTATATATTTTTTTATATATAAAAAATGTATATTCTGGACAATAAATTTAACACAATATTTATCAAATTTAATACAGATTGAACTATAGTCGCACACAAATACACTACAGACAAGCATTCAGTTTAAAAAGTCTATATTATCACTAAATTTCAATAGTGGGTGAATTTAATTCATAATCGACGTTTCTTTGGCTTCATCTGCCAAGCTGGATGGATTTTTTCATCAAACTTGTCACAATGCATTATGGGATTTGCTTCAGTGAGGTGAACAAGCCTATGCTATTCTCACTTTATCAACTGAAACAGACTAATGTAAGAGAGGTATTGCTTTAGAATTCACCTCTATATGGGATCTCGCTCAGAATGAAACCTTCATGAAATATGACTGGCAGCAGAAAGAGAGAGAAAGAGCTGTGGTCTGGAACGCTGATACTTTTGGAGAGACTGCCAGAGTTTTCACTGTTACAGAATGTGCCTCAAATGAGCAGATTGTGGAAAGCCTTGAATATAACAGTTATTGTTTTTCTTTTAGTCATAAAAAAGCTGACAGATCAAACATTTGGGTGTTACATGGGTGGTAGTCAGAGCTTTGTTATGAGGTTTCTATGTGATTTATAGAACTGATCTGTGGTTAGTTGTACCAGAACATTTCTATAGATCCCTGTTATATAGTATAGTATGTGGAAAAACAGTGTATGAGCAGACTAGCACATCCAAATTCATACTATTTGAAAATCAGTAAGCAAAATGTGTGACACTTCTGCTGAGATTCTGTTGTATATTGCACATTTGATGGACACTTACTATCCCATGTGGCCACGTTTATAAATTTAAGTGATGCTGGGTCATGGATATATTAATGATATCATGGCATTTAAATGCATGTGAATTGAATTACATTTATTTATGGTTTTTAATTGCATTATGGGACCTTGATCATTCTTCCACTCAGTGTGGTCTTCTGCTGCTGTAGCCCATCTGCCTCAAGGTTGGACGTGTTGTACATTCAGAGATGCTCTTCTGCATACCTCGGTTGTAACAAGTGGTTACTGTTGCCTTTCTATCAGCTCGAACAGGTCTGGACATTCTCCTCAGACCTCTGGCATCAACAAGGCATTTGCGCTCACAGAACTGCCACTCACTGGACATTTTCTGTTTTTCGGACCATTCTCTGTGAACCTTAGAGATGGTTGTGCGCGAAAATCCCAGTAGATCAGCAGTTTCTGAAATACTCAGACCAGCCCGTCTGGCACTAACAAACATGCCACGTTCAAAGTCACTGAAATCGCCTTTCTTCTCCATTCTGATGCACAGTTTGAAATGCAGCAGATCATCTTGACCATGTTTACATGCCTAAATGCATTGAATGCATAACTCTGGTTTAGCTCAGCTACCAAATCCGACCTCCGAAGACTACGTCGAATAGTTCAGACTGCTGAGCGAATCATCGGTACAACCCTCCCTACTCTCCAAGAACTGTACTTATCCAGAGCGAGCAGAAGGGCTGCCAAAATCACTCTGGACCGCTCACACCCAGCACACTGCCTCTTTGAACTTTTACCTTGTGGTCGACGCTACAGAGCACTGCGCACCAGAGCAGCCTGACACAGAAACAGTTTCTTCCCTCAGGCAATCCATCTCATGAACACTTGATGATAGTAATTGTGGAACCAACATCACTACCTGCTATACACTTTTTTTTATACACACATACACTTACTTAACAACACACTTTACATGCCAATTTGCACATAACAGCTGCACATTTTATGTTGCATTTAGTAATATAGCTGTACAAACACTTGTCAATTTGTATATTTGCATTCACTTTTTAAAATATATTTATTATCTGTTTTTTAGTCCTGTCTGTAATTCTGTTGCACTGTAGAAGCTCTGTCACGAAAACAAATTCCTCGTATGTGTGAACATACCTGGCAATAAAGCTCTTTCTGATTCTGATTCTGAATTGCTGCCATGTTATTGGCTGATTTGAAATTTGTGTTAACAAGTAGTTGGACAGGTGTACCTAATAAAGTGAAAGGGTGAGTGTATGTGGTATAATAAAGGATCCCAACAAGAGGTTCAAAAGCATGTGAGGTCTGAAAATAATGCAATTTTCTTAAAATATGTACTTAGAGATAGTTCACTCAAAACTAAAACATCTGTCATCATTTACTCAATCTTCACTTGTTCCAAAAAATTGATCAATTGAGTTTCTTTCTTTTGTAGAACAGAAAAAGAAGATATTTTGTTAACTAGAAACCTGTAACCATTGGCTTCTATAGCATTTGTTTTTACTATGGATTTCAAGTCAATAGCTACAGATTATCAGCTTTCTTCAAAGGATTTTTTTCAATGTTCAACTGAATATAGAAACTTGAAGGTTTGGAACCACTTGAGGGTGTGTAAATAGTGAGTACATTGTCATTTTTGGGTGAACTATCCCTTTGATATTAGAATCACGTTACAATGAAATAGAAAGGCCGTCCACTGCGTAAAACAAGCCAGAGCAATTGGCTGTAGGGCTGCACAATATATTGTGTTTCAGCATTGATATCGAGATCAATTGCAATAGTCACATCACAGGATATGCAATGTTGAGTTTGTTTTATAATTTATCATTTGCATGCGTTTGTTATTGTGTGTAATTGTATAATGACCTTAAAAGCATTCAGGTATAAGACATTGTATAATTTCTGACCTCAACTATGATTAATTGTATTGAATTATTTTTATTTTTATCATTCAGTTACTGCACTTGAAAACTGTTAGACTCAGGAAACGATAAAACACTATATCAATTGTATCTTTTCTAGATTGTATTTATAGATTGTCATGCATGAAAATACTCACAACAGTGCAAATACATAAATGCACTGCAAATTGCACAGACCGCAACAAAAATATGTCGGGGGACCCCAAAAAGTATATAGATCGTTTATTAGATTTTATGGGGATGTACATAATAAACATTAATTAATCAACCTCTGACTAAACAAGTGCATAAAAATACAACTATGCAAATACAGAAATGCACTGCAAATAGCACAGACCACAACGAATATGTGTTATCGACAAAAATGTTATCGATTGTTTATTAGATTTTATGGTGATGCACTCCCACTGCAGAATCATCCTAATTGATCTAACATTATAAATTCTTTACAAATGGAAATATTAAGTAGTCTAGTGAAATTGTATTCATATCGCAATATATAATCGCAAAATAAAAAAAAAATATATATATGTTAGATTTTTCCAAAATTGTGCAGCCCTAATTGGCTGTTCATTCTGTGGCAACCCTTAATAAATCAGGGACTAAGCCAAAGGAAAATGAATGAATGGGAGATTTCAACATGCTTCTTTTGAATCAATTCAGGGTTTAATGTTTGCAACCTCTTCCCTTCCAAAAGCCAACTTTGCTTTGATTGGTCAGCTGGCAAAGTCCGTTTAGATTGGTCTTTCCATATATTATATAAAGTTGAAGTCAGAATTATTAGCCCTCTTGAATTATTAGCTGCCCTGTTTATTTTTTCCCCAATTTCTGTTTAAGGTAGAGAAGATTTTTTCAACACATTTCTAAACATAACAGTTTTAATAACTCACTTCTAATAACTGTTTTATTTTATCTTTGCCATGATGACAGCACATAATATTTGACTAGATATTTTTCAAGACATTTCTATACAGCTTAAAGTGGCATTTAAAGGTTTAACTAGGTTAATTAGGTTAATTAGGCAGGTTAGGGTAATTAGGCAAGTTATTGTATAACGATGGTTTGTTCTGTAGACTATCGGAAAAAAAAAATTAGCTTAAAAGGGCTAATAATTTTGACCTTAAAATGGATTTTAAAAAAATTTAAAACTGCTATTATTCTAGCCGAAATAAAACAAATAAGACTTTCTCCAGAAGACAAAATATTATAAATCCTGCGAAAATTTCCTTCTCTGTTAAACATAATTTGGGAAAATTTTTGAAAAAAAAAAAAAGAATTCTGACTTCAACTGTATGTATATATATACTGTATACACACACACACACACACACACACACACACACACACACACACACACACACACACACACACACACACACACACACACACACACACACACACACATATATACAGTATATATACAGTGAATTTATATATATATATATATATATATATATATATATATATATATATATATATATTTCAGTGAACAAGATTAATTAATTCACCAAATCACACAGAATCATCTAAAACTGTTCATAGTTTGAGTCATAGTTTGAGTTGCTCAATCAAAATGTACTTTTGAACTTACAGTACCTGACACTTTACCTTGACACAGAGCATATGATGCTATGATGTCATTTTGTGAACTGCAGCTTTCCAGTTGGTCCAAAGGTATGCTGAACTGACAACAGTATAAACACATTTGACATGTTGAGAACTGTCTGCCAAGAGTTTCATAAATGGGGCAAAATGCATGCTTCTGATGCTTTTTGCTGTAAAAGTAGAAACCAAAATAGATGTATAGGTGTACAGGCAATGAAGTGTACAGGCAATGAAACAGCGATCCACCGGCAATAGTTTTAAGTGACTAGTACAGTAAACAATTTGGACTAAAGTATGTTGTTACTGTATACAGTAAGCATGTATGAAATAACCAGCCATAGTGCTATAATCCATGTTGATTTAATGTCATGTTGATTAAGTGTGAGTTTATTAAGAGTATGTTTACTGGTTGTTTTAATAATAAGCCACAACAGAGGGTTCTTGCATTAAAAGCTCCACTTACATTCTCCACTGGAACACAGAGTGTTTGGGCTTGTTTAAATCCCTAAAGTAAATAATAGTCAAGTTTCCAGTTTTTATAAGGTGCTTTAATACAAATTGTTTCAAGAGAGCTTCACAGTAATAAAGGGGGAAAATAACAGTGATGCAAAGCTCATTATTTATGTAGTAATGGTGTGTGGTTATTTAGCTCAAGCCCATTGCTCATTCAGTAGTCCAGTGTAGTCAGTAATCCTAAAACTTAAAACCAGCTCTACAGAATATACAGTAGCAGTGTCAAACTTCAGCTCCATTCAGTTTTAGATTTATTCTTATTTGATGCTGTTAATGCAATCAAATCGACAATATCAATGTTAGTGTACAGTATTTTAAACCCACATATAATAACGCTAAATCTGCAGTATGCTAAAATAATACACTTTTATGTTTAATAATTTATATAGGGTAAGTGTCATGTTCACATTAATCGTGTGTACTCACA
Source organism: Danio kyathit (assembly GCA_903798195.1). Lineage (NCBI taxonomy): Eukaryota > Metazoa > Chordata > Actinopteri > Cypriniformes > Danionidae > Danio > Danio kyathit. The sequence continues at coordinate 43,031,055 of LR812530.1, forward strand.
CTAGAGATCTGCGGATCAGCTGAAATGCCAGCGGAATCCGTGGCTTCATACTAATCATTCACCCGCCACCTGCCCTATAATTTTATCTGATATACAGTTGCAATCAGAATTATTAAACCCCTTTGATTTTTTTTTCTTTTTTAAATATTTCCCAAATTATGATTAACAGAACAAGGAAATTTTCACAGTATGTCTGATAATATTTTTTTCTTCTGGAGAAAGTCTTATTTGTTTTATTTCGGCTAGAATAAAAGCAGTTTTTAATTTTTTAAAACCCATTTTAAGGTCAAAATTATTAGCCCCTTTAAGCTATATATTTTTTCAATAGTATACAGAACAAACCATCATTATACAATAACTTGCCTAATTACCCTAACCTGCCTAGTTAACCTAATTAACCTAGTTAAGCCTTTAAATGTCACTTTAAGCTGTATAGAAGTGTCTTGAAAAATATCTAGTCAAATATTATTTACGGTCATCATGGCAAAGATAAAATAAATCAGTTATTAGAGATGAGTTATTAAAACTATTATGATTAGAAATGTGTTGAAAATTTTTTCTCTCCGTTAAACAGAAATTGGGGAAAAAAAATAAACAGGGGGGCTAATAAATCAGGGGGTTGAATAATTCTGATTGCAACTGTATATATCCTCACCCGCGGTGCATCCAATCATCAACCCCCAATAACTCCAATTCTTTGTATTAAGCATGATGATAGGTCAGCGTGGATCGTTCGGTATTAACAGCAGATTCATTGAGCTAATATGAGCATCTTTGATAGGAAAATAATATGCAAATCGTAAAATAGTTGAACATTCATTTATTAAAACAAAAGTTACAGCAAAAAAGGCCTAAACGCCAGGTTATGCTTTCGATTTAGCATGATGTTTCATATTTGATGTACCGGTCTTGTGGCTTTCATATACATACATTCTTCACAGCCGTTGCATATTACATAGCCAGCTCTTGATTCATCCTCGTTAACGACTTCGCTAAAACGCGGCACTTTTCTTTCCTTCCTTTTGTTTTTAATTCTCCCTTTTTAAGTTTCGCTTGGATGGTTTCACCTCCATTTCTGCTTTAACTAATGGACCTCCACCATGCGCCAAAAAATGCTAAGCAAAAATAATTAATAATTAATCTCATTCACCCACAATTAATCATAATGTATTTTTTTTATTACCTGACCAACCCGTGAATTATCCGCAGCGCCTGCGGATAAAACCGCCATCTGCACATCACTAACCCACAACTTTAAAGCAGAATTTTAGGAATCCATAAAAGCAGTCACTGATCAAGCCCTGCCTAGAGGCTGGTCTGACTGACATGTAAAGCAACCAATCACAGCTCATTGTGTTAAGCATCATGTTTAGTAGCATGTACATGTAATACCCCATAACTTTCCAACAACAAACAAGCATGCAAAATGCTGGCTGTTTTAAAAATCGAAACTTTTGGATATTGTCAAAGTTGTAAAATGTTGCAACTTTCTTCATCCATATGGATTTAAATCATGTTGGCTTTGTTTCAAACTGAGCATTATTATTATTATTATTATTATTATTATTAATATTATTATTAATAATAATAATTTTAAAGTAACATTTTGCAGAAATCCTGCAGTAGATGGCAACTTTAAAACTTCTTAAAGGTTAATTTACCCAAAAATGAAAATTCTCCCATCAATTACTGTTGAACTGCTGAACACGAAAGAAGATATTTAGAAAAAGGCTGGTTTGGTGGGACCCATCAAACTTACACTTGTCATAGTTACTCTGCCTTTCTATTCATTAACCACGACCAGACTGGAGGTTTTGAATACCAGATAATAGACTCTATTAAAACATAAAGCCGAGATGTCTGAAAACCATTCAGGACAACCTGAAGTCATCCCTAGACCATCTGAAGTGTCTGTGTCCATGGTCCTACTTTTATACCTATTTTCTTCCCCACCTCTGTGTACCTGTGACCATCTTAGGAAGTCTTTACTGAAAGGTCAAGTATATGTTATTCTTGGCTCCGCACTCTCTGCATTACAAATGACTATCTCCCCATAGTTGTCCGTAACTTGTTGTGAGTAACTACACTACCGGTCAAAAAGGGCCAGTTTTTTTTTTATTTTTTTTTTATTATTATTAATTTTATTTATTAATTTAAATAAAATTATTCTGTTCATCAAGGTGACATTTATTAAATGTAAAACAAATGTTAGATTGTTAAATACTTATTTATTAAATATTTAATTATTACTTATTTTATGTAGTTTCAAATTAAATTAATGATGCATTATTACTATTATTATTATTATTATTATTATTATTATTATTATTATTATTATTGTAATATTAGAGTGATATCTGAAGGATCATGTGACTCTGAAGACTGGAGTAAAGAAGCTGAAAATTCATCTTTAAAATCCCTGGAATAACTTATTAAATTAAATGATAAACTACTTTTGAACAGTTATTTTATAGTGCAATAACATTTCACAATTTTACAATTTGTACTGTATTTTTGATGAAATAAATGCAGCCTTGGTGAACAGGATAAGCTTATTTTAAAACATGTTAAAATCATTCTGACCCCAAAATTTTGACTGGTAGTTTACACAATGTTATGATGGTACAATCATTTGATAATATATCAATCACTCTCCTGAATTCCTCCTACACATGGCTTCATATGGGTATTTTACATATATAATTAGTGCTTTACATATTCAGTTATTCTATAGCATAGCTTCTCAGGTGTTGTCCTGCTTCTCTGCAGTCTGTCATTTTACACATACCACAGTGTAATGTGAAGTGGGATGCAGACAAAAGAGGTGCGGATCCAAACGCAGATTTATTAGAAAGATCAGGCAAGCAACTGTCGCAATCAGGAGCAAACAGATGTATACAGACAAATGCAAAGTTCTGGTCATTAAACAGGCAAACGGTCAGTACAGGCGGCAAGGTATGAAAAAGAGAACACAAAGCAGAGATCAAACATGGAAGGACAAGACCAGGAAAACACATTGTAGTGTTCACAAAGACAGAGGCTGTTTCTCAATTCCAAGAATGCAGAGAACAGACTTGCGTTCTTGTGAAGGCCGGTCTTGCCAGGTCACCTCGGAAGAACGAACTTGGGAGACCGCGAGAAGGCCTCCTGTGAGAAATTAGATACTGTGTTCTTCCTGATGGTCACGTGAACTTTGTGCATTTTAATTGAAAAATTATTTAAACATTACAGCATTCATACAACGATTCATTGTTTTTCCCCTTTTCAAAATATAGGCTATGCATAAAGACTTTACAAATATGCATTGCACAATATAAATAAAACAGATTTTAATAGGAATTTCAGCAAATAAACATGCTTAATGTGTTTATGCCTTCATTAAGATTCATGGTCATGTTTATATTTACCATTTCATTCAGGGAAACTCCTGAGGTAAATAACTGATATCTCTGAACCTTAATAATAAACCTATATAAAATGCTACGCTTCCCACCTCCAGTTGCAATTTCTTCTTGAGTGAGTTCGGTGCTCAAGTCTGCATCCATGCGTCCTCAATATCAAGAACACATACAGGAACTTTCACACGTTCCCCGTTCTTGAGTACTGAAACTGAACTTTGGCAGTTGATGAAGACTTTACACGAGAACACGAGGACGCAAGATCGCTGAAGAACGCATATTGAGAAACAGCCAGATAAACAAGACTCAGCAAAGTTTGTGTGTTTGTGGCTGTATAAACAGTCCATCTAATCAGTCTTTGAGCAGCTTCAGCTGTGTGAGTGTAATCAAATGGGATCAGGAACCGGTGTGTGTGTGGTGCATGACTGGAACTTGTAGTTCATGAAATGGCGAATTTGTAGTCCGTTAGCGATCTTTGTGAATACCAGTGATCTGCACAGGCTACAAACTTTAAGAGAATGCAAACTGCTGAACACTTTTAGAGAATAAAAATCTTCTTCACACTCAAAAAATGTTGTTTATTGTTTGTTCAAATTACTTATAAAGGAAAACAACATAAATCTTGAGGGTTTTTTTTGGGGGGGGGACAATTTTTTTATGTTCAATCTACTTAAATTTGCAAAAACTAATAAATTAACTTAAATTCAATTTAAAAAACGAATAAATTAATTCCTTCATGGTGTCCCAACACAAATCGATTGCGTGGAACCCAGCATTTTTTTACAGTGTACATAGCAAGACAAAAATAAATAATAATACTACAGAAGTCAGTGGGCCCCAGCATCCAGCATTTTTCAAAATATCTTCTTTTCAACAGAATAAATAAACTCAAATAGGTTTAGAACAAGTAAAAGGTTAGACAATGATGACCTTTTTTTGAGTGAACTATCCCTTTAAGTGTTTCTAAGTTATTGCCATATACAGTATGAGACACCCAAGTCTGAGATTACGTTCACATTTACCTGGCCTTTATTTTTTTTAGCACTATCTTATTCACATGCTGTGCCAGCCTGCCCATGTCTGTCTTTAAATGCAGTGATCTGTTCAGTTAAAAGAGGTATTTTTTAAAGTCCTTATCTAACTGTAATTCTCCAGCTCACCTTTGATATTCGTGGCTGGAGACACAGCGGGTATGAATGAAGAGAGATGCGTGTTGAGGATTCCTGCAGTTTTACAGGGCTTTCAGGTGTGCAGGAATGACAGCTACTAGAGCACTAAATAATGCAGGTGACAGTGACTGTGAAGAAGATACAGAGGAACTGAGTAAAGAGAAAGAAGCCATCAGGGAATGTTACTTTTTAACTAATGCAGTGAATTATTGTGATACATCCTAATAAAAGTTATATTTATATTTAATCATTCGGCAGATACGTTCATCCAAGTCGACTTGCAAATGAGGAAAACACAGACAATTTATCAAACATGAGCCAATGATATTAGCAACACTGCAATAATGCACATCAGTAGGGTTCCAGTAATGAGACGAGATGAGACGAGACGAGAAGAGAAGAGAAGAGAAGAGAAGAGAAGAGAAGAGAAGAGAAGAGAAGAGAAGAGAAGAGAAGAGAAGAGAAGAGAAGAGAAGAGAAGAAAAGAAAAATAAGGAAAAAAACAGTATTTTCTACATTTTCAGAAATAACGTTAACATTACATAAAAAACAGACCTCAGAGAGTTATGATATATTAAAACCCTCCAAAACTAACTAATGGATTAACTAACTAACTACATAAATAACTAACTAGCAATATTAACTATTATTATTAATGTTGTTGTTGATGTTATTATTATGGCGCTTCATTCCACTGTGGCAACTTTTGATAAATAAAGGACTAAGCCGAAGGAAAATGAATGAATGACTATTAATATTTTTTAATAGAAAAAAATATGTATTTATTTATTTATTAATTTATACATATTTACAGCACATAATGAATAAATAAATAAATACATAAATAGTAATAATAATAATAATAATAATAATAATAATTGTTGTTGTTAATAATAATAATAAAATGATATATTATTCTAATTCTATTATGTATTTATTTATTTTCCTTGCATATTTATAGCACATTAGAATTGCATCGAAATGAATGAATGACAAAATAAATAAATAAATAAAATGTTATTATTATTATTATTATTATTAATAATAATAATAATAATAATAATAATAATAATAATAATAATAATGTGTGATATAATTCTGATGCTGTTGATGATTATGATTATTCATTCATTTATTTTCTCTTCGACTTACTCCCTTTATTAATCTGGGGTTGCCACAGCAAAATGAACCGCTAACTTATCCAGCATATGTTTTATGTAGAGGATGCACTTGATGGTGATTATTATTATTATTATTATTATTATTATTATTATTACATGATGTATGATGACAATTATTATTATTATTATTATTATTTTATTTTTTTACCAATTATACAAAAATATACAGAACACAATTAGTATTGCAAATAAAATTAATGCATAAATAAATTCACTCATTTCAGACTTATTTGTGTTTCTTTCTCTTTTAAAGATAAAACGTTTTCTTTAAAATATCTTTATCTGTGGTTATCAGAAAGAATAAAAGCTCAAGCGGGTGTGAAACAAGTGAAGAGAGCAATTAGCTCACCGGGCAGCGTGCAGATACATTTTGGTAGCCTGACTAAAAAAACAATAGCCCTGGGACGTCAGGCTACCGGATTTTTTGCAAGCCCTGGATTGCCATTAATTTAAATATTTTACCGAAACACAAGCAGTATTGGAAATGAGTGAACAAATGAATAAACGATAATCTAAAATCGTATTATTTTATTATTTGTAATCCCTATAGAGAAGACAAAGAGGACAATACTTCCAGAGCCAAGCCTGTATTTAGGCTGTATGTATGTATGTATGTATTTATATATGTATACAGTTGAAGTCAGAATTATTAGCCCCCCTGTTTATTTTTTCCCCCAATTTCTGTTTAACGGAGAGAGGATTTTTTCAACACACTCCTAAACATAATAGTTTTATTAACTTATTTCTCAATAGTTTCACTCACTCATTTAAAGGCTTAACTAGATTAATTAGGTTAACTAGGCAGGTTAGGGTAATTAGGCAAGTTATTGTATAGTGATGGTTTGTTCTGTAGACAGTTGAAAAAGAATTAGCTTAAAGGGGCTAATGATTTTGACCTTTAAATGGGTAATAAAAAAAAAAAAAATTGCTTTTATTCTAGCCGAAATAAAACAAATAATATTTTCTCCAATAGAAAAAACATTATCAGACATACTGTAAAAATGTCCTTGCTCTGTTAAACATCATTTGGGAAATATTTAAAATTTATATTGTCCATTCATTTTTCTCCTTTTCATTTTTCAAGGCTTTCTTGCTGAACAAAAGATACTCTAACCTCAAAACCTGACCAATAAAGTTTCTTTCAACTTCAACTGAACTCAGAGGAGTGAAGAAGGCAACGCATCAGCAAGTTCCTGATGCCCGAGCCAATGTCATCATCCTGTCACACTAGCGAAAGAGTAAACAAAGTGTGAAATGAAAAGAAACGATGTGGGAGAGGGGAAAAGAGAGAGAGACCCTCAGGTACAAACAGTGACATTACCAGGCTGAAAGACAGGCTAATTAATGTAAGAAGCTTTAATTGTGGCCATTATGACAGATGGAGACAGGGTGAAAAGCCAGCGGATTCTGCAGGAAGGAAAAGTGTTTTCAAAATGAGAGGAAAAGAGTGTTTACAGCGTCAGGATGGGGTGAATGTTAGTTTCTTTCAAGTGATTTAAAAGCAAAACTTAGCCAAGGTCTCAAGCTGGTAAATTCAGAGTACATGTAAATTATAGGTCGCATTTTTTCTCTTTCACTCTGCAGCATTTCTATCGTACTGAATTGAAAAAGCGTAGGTCGTAGGTCAATATCAAGTCTCATTGAACGGATCAACGGCAAACAATAAGTGGTCTGTCGGTACATCCAAGTCAAAAGTCGCACATATACTTTTTTATTTCTCAGTATTGGTGTCTGAAAAAGATTGAAAAAAAAGGTGAGTGTGAGAAAATGGAAAGCGTATCGTAACAGTCTGGCACTCTTACACCTTGGTGGCATCACCCTATTGAGCACAGAGTCACAAAGTGAGAGGTTATGGTTGGGCCACAAAGTTTCTAGATACAAAGCCAGCCAGACTTTTGGCTGTGTTCAAGTGTTTTTTGTGCTCTCCTAGGCCACTGCCATCTTTTCACTTCACAGAGAGAGCAAGGAACTTAAGGATGAGATTGAATTGAAACATTAATGGGAAAGTTCACAGAGAAATAGAAATAAGAAATTGCTGTTAATTTGCAAGCCCTCAGGCTATCCAAAAGTGTACTGCAGCTGGCTTTTTACTCTGCAACAGAAGATGTTTCACTTTATAAGACCTCAATTTATCATCAAGAGTCACAAGTACAAATTCAGTTTTGTTTTGCATGTTTTTGTTTATTTGATTTGATTTTTTTCGACTCTCAAAAAGCTGGTAACCACTTTCTGCTTATGCTGTGTTCACACCAGACGCGGATCGCAAAGTCTTTACTCGATTCATTCGCCCGTCAAATTCACAATAGACGCGGATTTGCATCATGGGCAGGGCTTCTGTCTGCCCGGTGACTCTAGCTTCATTGCTAACATGGATTTTATTGAGAGAACAGCTGTGTTTATGTGCTTTAGGAAGTCTGGTTAACAGCAAAGATTTGTTTGAAGCCGTATCTGAGTTCAATAGATCCATTTAGAGGTGCATCCAGCTCCTCCAGAAACTATACCTGTATGCTGGAAACTTTCAGGGGTGCTTCCGACTGAGCCGATGCCCAGTTTGATGAACTGTTGTCTGGTGTCAGCAAGAGGATTTTCCCCCAGGACACCAACAACAGGCGCTACATCATAATCACTCCCCTACAAGAGCAAGCTCCTGATTGGTTAACGCGGCGTGAATGTCCACTGAAGTTCAGATTTTCCAATCACGCTAAACGCTCAACTTTACGCTCAATCTTTAATATTCCACTAAAGAATATTGTATGGTCTGAGAGAAAGTATTAATAGCATTTATTTATTTATTTACTTATTTATTTTTATTTTATTTTATGTGTTTGTTTGTTTGTTTGTTGATTTATTTATTTATTCATTTGTTTATTTATTTATTTGTTTGTTTTAGTGCTGGGCAAAAAATAATCACAATTAAATTGCATCTAAAATAAAAGTTTTAAGTTAATAAGTTTTTTTAAGAAATAAGTGTGTACTGCATATATTTATTTAGTTTTTATTTGTTTTTTTTATGCATATATAAATATGCACAGACATGCATATATTTGAGAAAATGTTAATTTATATTTAGATATAAAATATGTGTATTATATATGTATATGCAGTATAGCTATGTCAGTAATTTTTTAAACATTTTTCGTTCCCCAGGAAAATGGCTCATAAATCACACAGAATGAAGTATTGCAAATAAATAAATAAATAAATAAATAAATAAATAAATAAATAAATAAATAAATAAATTAATTAATTAATTAATTAATTAATTTATTAATTAATAATAAATATATTTAAAAAAAAATGCATTTTATTTCCCGTGGGGGTTGGGTTAAATTCAATTCAATTCATCTTTATTTGTATAGCGCTTATACAATGTAGATTGTGTCAAAGCAGCTTCACATGGAAGATTATAGTGAATTGAAACAGTGTCAGTTCAGTTTTCAGAGATTAAGTTCAGTTCAGTTTAGCTCAGTTCAGTGTGGGTTAATAATCACTACCGAGTACTAAACACTGAATAGCAATCCATCGATGCGCAGCTCTACAGATCCCGAACCATGCAAGCCAGTGGCGACAGCGGTGAGAAAAAAAAAACTTCACCAATTGGCGAAAGCGAAGATTTTAAAAAGGGGGGTAGGGGAATAGAATATGGCAAGTTGTCATAAAGATAGCTGTATGTGTGTGTCAAGTATTCTTCAATCAACATCTCACTTACAGCCATGTGAAAATGTGTACTTTAGAAATAGATATACCTCAAAGAGGGGTTGCACAAAAGCAGATTTAAGAAAGCCAGGAAAACATAAAATTGAGGCTTGGCTTAGTTTAATCAGCACATTCTGCCATAGTTTGTTGCACATTTGCTGATCCAAGATGAAAACATGCCGCTATGTCAAGCATGGTGCAGATCGTTGAAATAAATTCCCATTCTTGGCAACCAATCAAAGTCAATATTGACGCTGACCCCCGTGTAAATCGGACGTTAAACAGAGCAAAGTGTGGATAAAACCTGATGTGTGCCAACCAGGTAACAATTTAAAAAAAGCCCCTCTCGAACACCAATCTAGGAAGTCCCATTACTTTCGTTCAAAGACTTCAGTGAACTCCCGTTACTTTCTTCTAAAGACTTCTAGAATACTTATATTCAATCTGTTCAGTTTATTTGATCTAATATGAAATCATCATCTATATACTCTTTTATCTTGCTTTTGTGCAATACCCTTCATGTAATGCTAACAGAGTGCACTGCTATGTTGACAACATAACTAAGCATTTTGACTATGTTGTTTGTGAACAACGACACAAGGACTTTTTGATTTCAATTACTGATATGATCATTGAATAAAATACTTCAAGAGATAAACCAAAGAACTAATGATTATGATTGCGTTACAGGTGTTTGCAGGCAATCCATTGTATGGTGCTGTTTGTACAAATTGTTTTGTGAAATAAACATGTTTACTTGCTAATATTAATAATGATTTAAATTAAATGCACAAAAGAAACAGAGAAAAAAAAAAAAAAGCATTTTCCTGCCATTTTGTCTGTGTAGCTCACAAGGTTTCAGTTGGGTAATAACTACCCAGAGTCCTATTCAATGCAAGGACGACAGCTTACAAAAAAAATAATCCCTGGCTCCATTGTTCTGTGACTTTCTGACTCAGTCGCCCGTCCAGCGATGTTATAGAGCTGTGATTGCACTCCACAGTCCTTCACATGCCTGCCACTACACCATGGAGAGAAGTGATAACCAAAGCTTTTCACCTTTCCTCCAAACACTGGAGCCAACTGCTGCGTCAGAGAGCACGCTATAAGCACTGGGAGAGAGAAAGACAGCAGACAGAGAGATCTGAAAAAAAGCAGAAGGTCTCCCATTGACACATCTGGATGGTCATGGCACCTATTTTCGGTGAGCTTGCATGCTGAGGTCATGCACTAGTACATGCATTAGTTCTGTCTTTAACCAGACAGTGAGATTGTGAAAATGATTTGATGCCAATGACCTCCAAATGTGATGCTTTTGCAAGGTAATCTCTTTTAACTCATGCAGTTGTATATATTTGTAGGTATATAGCTCAAGTTCAAGTATTTATAAAGCACATAAGGGTATAAATGTATATCTTGATTAGCTGGTTCAGGTGTGTTTAATTGGGGTTGCAACTAAAATATGCAGGACACCGGCCCTCCAGGACCAAGTTTGGACACCTCTGTCCTAGATGGATGTAAATTAAATGTCTGGATGTCAGGAAGGATGGAAATTTGATGTCTAAATGGATGTCTAGATGGATGGAAATGTGTTGTCTGTACGGATGGAAATTTGATGTTTGGATGAATGGAAAGTTGATGTGTAAATAGATGTCTGGATGGATGGAAATTTGAATTCTGGATGGATGTCTGGATGGATGGAAAGTTGATGTCTAGATGGACATCTGGATGGAAATTTGACATCTGGACGGATGTCTGGAAAGACAAATTTGGTGTCTGGATGGAACTAGATGGATAGAAATTTGATGTCTGGATGGATGTCTGGATGGATGAAAATTTGAATTATGGCTGGATGGAAGGATGGATGGACTGATGGATGGATTTCTGTCTGTATGTAAGTCTGGATGGATGCCTGGATAAATAGGAAGTTGATGTCTAGATTGATAAGTATTTGATGTCTAGATGGATGTCGGAATGGATGGAAATTTGATGTCTGAATGGATGTCAGGAAGGACATACTTTAGAGGTCTGAATTGGTGTCTAGATGGATGGAAATTTGAATTCTGGATGGATGGAAAATTGATGTCTGGATGGATGTCTGGATGGAAATTTGATGTCTGGAAGGATGTCTGGGAAGACATAAATTTGATGTCTGAATGGATGTCTAGATGGATGGAAATTTGAATTCTGAGTGGATGGATGGATGAATGGATGGATGGATCTCTGTCTGGATGAAAGTCTGGATGATGTCTGAATGGATAGAAAGCTGATGTCTAGATGGATGGAAATTTGATGTCTAGATGGATGTTTGAATAGATGGAAATTTGATGTCTGACTGGATGTCAGGAAGGACATACATTTGATATCTGAATGGATGTCTAGATGGATTTAAATTTGATGTCTGGATGGATGGATGGAAATTTGATGTCTAAACGGTTTTTTGGATGGATGAAAATTTGATTTCTGGGTAGATGGATGGATGGATGACCTCTGTCTGGATGGAAGTCTGGATGGATGTCTGAATAGATGGGAAGTTGATGTCTAGATAGATGGAAATTTGATGCCTGAATGGATGCCAGGAAGGACATACATTAGATGTCTGAATGGATGTCTAGATGGAAAGAAATGTGATGTCTGGATGGGAATTCGATGACTAAACTTATGTCTAGATGGATGGAAATTTGATGTCTGGATGGATGGAAATTTGATGTCTGGATGGATGGAAATTTGATGTCTGGATGAATGGAAACTTGATGTCTTAATGGATGTCTGGATGAATGGAAATTTAAATTCTGTGTGGATGAATGGATGGATGGATGGATCTCTGTCTGGATGGACACCTGGACGGATGTCTGAATGGATAGAAAGTTGATGTCTAGATGTATGATGTCTAGATGGATTGATTGTTGGATGGATGGAAATTTGATGTCTGATGATGTCAGGAAGAAGATAAATGTGATGTTTGAATAGATGTTTAGATGGATGGAAATTTGATTTATGGATGGATGGAAATTTGATGTGTAAATGGATGTCTAGATGGACGGAAATTTAATGTCTGGATGGATAGAAATTTATGTCTGGGTGGAAGAAAATATGATGTATGTATGTATGGACATTTGATGACTGGATGGATGGAAATTTGATGTCTGAATCAATGTCTGAATTGATAGAAAGTTGACGTCTAGATGGATGGAAAGTTGATGTCTAGATGGATGTCTGGATGAAAATTTGATGTCTGGACAGATGGAAATTTGAATTCTGGATGGATAGAAAATTGATGTATGAATAGATGTCTGGAAATTTGAATTCAAAATGGATGGAAATTTGATGTCTAAATGGATGTTTGGAAATTTGAATTCTGGATGGATGGCTGAAGAGATAGAAAGTTGATGTTTAGGTAGATGGAAAATTGACATCTAGATGGATGTCTGGATGAAAACTTGATGTCTAGATGGATGTCTGATTGAAAATTCAAGGTCTGGATGGATATATGGATGGATGTCTGTATTGATGACAGAATGAATGGTATAATTTTCCAATATAAAACATGTTCAGAATAAGCTCTGATTATATTAAGCTATGTTATATTTGCACACACACATAGATACACAGTACGAACCAGTGACAAGCACCTGAGCCACTGCGGCTGAGCCCATCTCAGTAAATCCACCGGCATTTAGACTTTTATTAGCACAAAAGGAGAAAATGACTATTAATCTCCTTTAAATCCGAAACAGAGCATCTTATTTAAAAATGGATTGAACTGGGGGCCAAAAGCCACATCCGACCGCTCCGACCCATCACTGAACAAACGTTTTCTGTAATTCCTCAACTGTGTTTGGAAGGAAACCTAATCCTATCGCAGGTCTGAGCCGACGCTCTCCTCTAACCCCCGTGGACTTGGAGATTAAAATAGAGCGACCTGTAAATATGCCCACACAGCCGGGCACACACACACACACCGAGAAACCAAAAGCGGGCGGCATTGCTGAGCGACTCAAAACACAGGCTCAAAAGCACAGTGGTAATTGGATAGAATAGTAAACCTGCTGGACACCAACATCAAACAGATCATTGATGTGTCTCCACCTCTTGATTTCAGGGGAGGTTGGAGGAGAAAAGAGAGAGCGGGAGAGTTAGCAAGAAGCTTGCGAGACCTCACAGTTAAGTTCTGACCCCTGTAAAAACCCAGTTCAATGGCTTTCACTGGCTTTCCTAGCAACAGCCATTTTCACCTTTCCAAATCAAGAGCACTGGGTTCAAATGGCACTCAGTGCTTTAACTGAGGTTGTGCACTGCATGCCTTCAGACGATCATTGGACCTTCCTGGGCCACATTAGAGGTTTTTAGAAGTGATCCATCTGAAGCCGGACGTTAAAGCATTCACAATTTTAATCAGCAATTTACTGATAATTGCCTAATTAATTCATCAAGCATCTACTTATTCAAACATAGCAATTATGAAAGAGTGGCTTTGACAGTATGACAGGGAAAATGACAATTGAATGTGGCCGATTTAAAAATTGGTATTATAATGAGCTTATTTGCATAAAAAGTTATGCAGAGTGTTCCTGTACTTGATTACCGAGTTCATCCATATGTTCTGGAAAACACAAACCAATGTTTGCAGGTGTGGGAAACAGATGTGAGTATTTTTTGTGAGTTGTATGTATATAGTCTTGCATCTAGTGTGATTTCTATTTTTAAATTGAGAATGCTAGAGCAAACGTGGTTCATTATACTCAAAGTAAACTATATCACTTTAATTTCACAACTTTTGACAGAATATTTTTATCAGCTTTCTTCCCTAACACATATTCTTGAATACGAACAATTAGCAGTAGTGCAAGTTCAAGTTCGACTAACTGTACATGTATGAAATATGTTAAACTGTTTTGTTTTTTTTCTTAGCTTCGAAGCAGCATACTAATAAGGTTGCTTTAGAGTAGCTGCTCTGAACATATTGTATTGTAACACACTGCAGTATGAAAGTTATTCATACTTAACATCATGCTGTACACAGAAATGTGGTATTACTGAACGGAATTCAGTACTTTCTAAAATTTTGTCATGTAAAAGTGTCTGATTGGTACAGTAAATAAAAGAGTAATATACTGTTGAAGTCAGAATTATTAGCCCTCCTGAATTATTAGCCCTCCTGTTTGTTTTTTTCCCCAATTTCTGTTTAACAGAGAGAAGATTTTTTTCAACAAATTTCTAATCATAATAGTTTTAATAACTCATTTCTAATAACTGATTTATTTTATCTTTGCAATGATGACAGTAAATAATATTGTACTAGATATTTTTCAAGACACTTCTATACAGCTTAAAGTGACATTAAAGGCTTAACTAGATTAATTAGGCAGATTAGGGTAATTAGGCAAGTTATTGTATAACGATGGTTTGTTCTGTAGACAAACGGAAAAAAAATAAGCTTAAAGTGGTTAATAATCTTGACCTTAAAATGGCTTTTATTCTAGCCGAAATAAAACAAATAAGACTTTCTCCAGAAGAAAAAACATTTTCAGACATATTGTGAAAATGTCCTTGCTCTGTTAAACATCATTTGAGAAATATTTAAAAAAAGAAAAAAACATTGTCAGAGCTGACAAAAAATGGATTGTTGTAACCCAACGTTGGGTTAAATATGGACAAATTCAACCATTGGGATAAAAAGTTAAATTTACATTTAATGAAAAGAATTAACCAAACCTCGACTTGGTCCATATTTTACCCAATAATGGGTTAAATTTTTTTTTTTTTATATTTAAAAAGGACAGCTTAAAACAGCCTATTAGCCTATTAGAATCCAGTTATATTGACCTTAAAATTCAAGTTATGAAAGCAAAAATGTGTATGTTTTTTTTTTTTTTAAGCTATGATATTTAAAAATATCAGATAAGCAAGAGTGCTTTTCATGTATTTTAGTGCATATTGTTTTTATATAGAAGACCCTCTAGTTTTTCGCGATTTCGCGATCGCTGAATCCAACGCAAAATCAACAAAAAATCAGATCCTGCACAATTCTTATTTAAACGCAAAATAATCGCAAAAAAAATTATAATCTCATAAAACACCAACTTCCAAACCATATAATCAAATGATATTTATTCAGTTTGCAATTAATTGTTTTACATGATGTATAGACATTGCATACGCAGCGCATGTGATGTAATTGAGTGCCTCTCGAAATATGACGTCTCAACTGCGCCCTCACAATCATTATGAATGGAGGGGGGGCGGGGGAGTTTTCAGCTTGTGCAGTAAGCAGATGCAGATAAAGTGCGAGTGATTTACATGTCATAGCAAAGATGAGATATAGACATCTTGTGGCACAGATTGGGCGTTTTGTGCGTTTGACGCGCTTCAGACTGCAAAAGAAAGTTAGAACAGAATGTTGCAAACGGAGCAATAGAACTGACAGGTGGAGATGAGATTGTTTCAAGGGTGACGGCCGCTGGACGTGACTGAATTGAAGGACATTATTTGTGCTTCACATGTATGGCTGTATTATGGTGTGCATCAAATTGATACATTATTTCGTTTAACTCTTTCCCTGCAGTTAACAAGAGAAAACGCTTCCTTGCCATTGACGAGTTTTACGGCAATCCATGTTTTAGGTGTATTATGGTAGGGGAAGCCCTGATGCATATACTATGTGTGTGTGTGACATGATGTCAGATGCTCCAGAGAGTGAAATCTGAGAAAAAGTAAGATCGTGGATAAAAATAAGAGTAATACATCCTTCCTTTGGCTTAATCCCTACCGTTTCAGATCTTGTCTTGACAGGAGGCCAAAATAAAGAAGCTTTATTTTTATATGATTTGTGTCATTGTCATTATTTCAGATTGCTCACCTAACAGAGTAGACTACCTAATAGGGTAAATACATAGAATTTTTTAAAATAAATTTATATATATATATATATATATATATATATATATATATATATATATATATATATATATATATATATATATATATATATATATATATATATATTATTTTTTTTTAAATCGCTAAATTGTTTCTGGGAATTACCACCACAAAATCAGTCATTTTTAATTGCAAAAAAAAAATCACAAAAAATTTGTGAAAAACTAGGGGGTCTGATATAGCAGTTCAACAAATGACTTTAATATTTATTGTGCAACATTTAAGTCCCAATATTACTTTTTTGTTTTTATTACAGGTGTTGCCAATGAAAACACAATGACAGCATCATGTTGTACACTAAAAAAATGTCTGCAAAATGGTTGAAAAATATTTATTTGTGATGTTTATTTATTTGTAATGTTCAACTTAATTTGTGTTTAAATTCAGCCCAAATAAATTGTTTACAACCACTTAAATAAAAAAAAAAAATGTAAATCCAAGGAATCTTATTTGAATCTTTTTTTTCAGTGTACATATCATCAAGAAATGATGTATGCCTGACGTAAACAATCAAAGTATAAGTTTATTTAAACAGGGTGCCCCTGTGCCACTATTATTTCTATTTCAAATTCTCAAAACTGATATCTATACATTTGCGCATTTGGCAGAGGCTTCAGAACGTGATTCACGGTCCATTCAAGATACACATTTTACGAATGCACGTGTTCTTCATGATTGAACCCATGAATGCTATTACAACACAAAACTATCATTCGAGAAACACAATTCACAAAATGCCATTCCATTGTTATTACACATTAATTCTGAAATATTTTTGCTTAGTTTTATTTGTATGTTTAGATTATTTGAGTTTTTTATCAAAACTTGGGTTAATTTAATGTCAATAACACTTTTAGAAATATGTAACAGAAAAAAATAATGACGTGTTCGATACTTAATTTACCAACTGTATGTAAAGTATCAGTACACACAGTCACCTCTAAAACTGAAATGAAAAACACATCAGAACCGGGCTCAGTGTGAACAAAGCCTGGTGACACTTAAACAGCCTTTCAAACACAACCAAGCGGTTTCATGTGACTGACACCGCTGGCTGTGTGAATGACTGGAGCTGGGCTACAACAAGCAGCGGTGCTCCTGTAAGGACTCAATTACATCCACTTAGGCTAGAAACATGAGCTCTAACACCCAGCTTGCGGTTAGCTTTCTGACAGACAGAATTTCTATGCCTTTTTCTCTACACAAAAAAGCTGATATTTGGTGGATTTGTATGTTCTGGCAGTTGTGTTTTTGGGGTCATTGTCAGGCAGGCTGTTTTCGGTGTTTGTACGATGATGCTGCAGAAATACAGATGTCTTTATGGAGCACAACTATGGCTAAGGTATAAAGTGCAAAGCTGCGCGGCTTAGTCTCTGCTTCTCCTCCTCCAGTAAACAGAAGAGAGGCTGATGAGCAATCATTCCACTCTGAGTTATTTTCTCCAGCATTTTTTATCTGTTAACCATCCCCCCACGCACAATGTAGTTATTTTCCACCTACACACCACACGTCTTCAAAAGCCTTTTTTAAAATTTCTTCGATTGCGATGAGTGTGTCTCTCAGTGTGTGTGTGTGTGTGTATGTGGGTTTGTGCATGACTGTGATGCACATTATTTTCTAAAACCACACTGTTTTGTGAAATAATAATAATAATAATAATAATAATAGGGGTGGCATGGTGGCACAGTGGGTAGTGCTGTTGCCTCACAGCAAGATGATCGCTGGTTCGAGCCTCGGATGGGTCAGTAGGCATTTCATTGTATATATATACACTACTATGGATATCAATCCAAGTTACAAACATTTTTAAAAATATATATATCATTTTGTATTACAGGAAAAGGAAACTGAAAAAAGGTTTCAAGAGTTCACACTCACTTAAATATTACTTGATGCTATTAGCAGGTTTGGCATGCTGTCCAGGGAGAGAACCCTGAGCTCTGAGACAATTGAGCCCAAGGCTTCCGCCAGGTCTATTATGCTGTGTTCACACCAGACATGGAACGCGCGGATAAATCACGATATTCGCGCGTCAAATCCGTTTCAGAACAGACGCGGATTCGCGCTTCTGTCTGCCCGGTGACTGTAGCTTTGTTGCTAAATGGCTAACATGGATTTTATTGAGAAAATAACTGTGTTTATGTGCTTTATGAAGGCTGTAAAACTGCGTTGATACGTTTGGAGCTGTGTCTGAGTCCACTAGATACTTTCAGAGGTGCAGCAGCTCTGTGAGCTCATAAACTCCTCCAGAAACCTAACCTGGATGATGGAGGCTTTCAGCGGTGCTTCTGACTGAGCCGAGCCCAGTTTGATGAACTGTTGTCTGTGTCGGCTGAAGGATTTCCCCTGGGACACCAACAACAGGTGCTACGTCACAATCATGCCCCCACAAGAGCAAGCTCCTGATTGGTTAACGTGGCGCGAATGTCCGCAGAAGTTCAGATTTTTGAATGAGCGTTTCGCGCGATTTGTGCGTTAAGTGCGTCAAACGCGCAAAATGCTCAATTCACGCCACGCCATTTGCGTGTATCGCACCATCCGTGCCATTCGCGCAATTCGCGTCATTCTCGGCGCGCCGCAGGATGCCTATTCGCGCGTTTGCATTGACTTAACATGTAAATCATTTGCGCTTGAAGCTTCTTCCGCGTCTGGTGTGAACGCAGCATTAGAATGTAAGGGAGCCCAAGATCAGGTAGGTCTCGAGAGCTCCCCCTAGTAAAGAAGGAAAGGAGGAGATGGGGTGGAAGGGGGGATTCTTCCAAAACAAAGATAAGGTAAGGTGAAATCGGTCTATTCATAGTAGCCTTCTATCAATCTGATTAGATCATTGCTGATTACGGATGGGAGACCAGCTGCGATCAATCAAATCATGTGCTCCTCTCGAAAACCTCACTTGGGACCACTTGGGTGATTAAAGAGCCATGAAACTCCCCTCTTTCGGTTCAAGTCTACCTCAGAATGTTTTCAAAAAATGGGCGTGGAGCGCTGCGAACAGAGGAAGGAGTGTGTGTGGCTGGCAGAGCAGGGGAAAAAAGAGGGGAGCGAACAACTGTTGTCAGTTGGCTCACAAAATGAGACACAAACCATGAGGAGACCCATAATTTTATAGTTTACAAAGTTAAAATACAAAGAAATAAACAGAAATTCAATGCCCTGCTATACAGTATATGTTATTCATAATTTTCATATACACATAACCACAATTTGTTATATCATTATAAAGATAACCATGTTTATATAAACACTATAAATGAAGAGGACTTCTCTCCTCCTGAATCCCCGGGTTTAAATGCAGACACAGTAGATAGCAGTGCAGCATGCCTCTTGCCCTGTCTATTCCAACCATTAACACTGCCGGTAAACTGGAGGATTTTTAACATAGGCGAACACAGCAGCACAGACATAGGCGATGTGTCTGAATGGTAACAAACTCAACTGATAAAGGTCCACCATTCGCCAGTTCTCGTGCAGCTCTCACAACAAACCAACAGCTTTGCTGTAACAGCACTGACAGAATCGCAGGGAAAACTATGCAACAAACCCTGTGAACCATGGAAACAAATGACTCGTGCCATTCATGGTCTCACACAGTCATTGGGTCTCACAGCTTGGCAAGTATGCCTTGCCTTCGGAAAGCACACACTCTCATGAATAATTAAGAAGCAGGGTCTTCTCAAAGGATAAGTAAACTTAGCTGTGAATAATAATGAAAAACCGACATGTCATCTCTAGGCAGGCAGACGAGCGCTACGTCACCGATTCTAATCCCGCCCCAAAAATTATTTAAACCCAGAAGATGAAATTAGCTGACAAAATTATCCAGTTTTCCCCACAACTAAAGCTAACAGGTGCTAACGTTGTCTTAACTAATGCTCAACACACAAAAATCTGTTAACATTTTTTAAAAAGTACTCCAGGCTGTCTTGAACTTTTAAATGATGACAGGACCTACATTTTTATGTGAACTATCACTTTAGGTTGTGCAATTTCTATATTTGTTACAGTAAAAGTCTACTCTTGGATGGCAGGGAAAAAAGAAAAATGTTTTTTTTTTGCTTGCAAAATACTGCTTGTGCCAACATGGAGTGGCTGCCAAAGAGAACTGCAAAAACCTTGACCGCTGGGGTCAAAAGGAGAGAGGAAAAGAGAGATGTCATGTGGCTTAACAGCACATTATTGGTAACTTAAAAGGCTGCCCTTTACATTCCAACAAATCAATCTGCTGTGGAGCTTTCTTTCTGAGTTGCAAAATAAAATAAAATAAAATGAAATAGTTCTTAATTAATAACTTGATTAATAAATAAATATGCAAATTAATAACTAAATAAATAAAAGAATAAATAAATAAATACATAAATAAAAAAATACTAAAAATAAATAAATAAATAAATAAATAAATAAATAAATAAATAAATAAATAAATAAATAAATAAATAAATAAATTAAATCAGCTATTGTTTTATTGTTTGACAACTGGACTAGTTAAATTTGTATTTGTATGAGGGCAATCAAACAAATAATAATAACAACAACAACAACAATAATAATATTGTTACTGTTATTATTATTATTATTATTATTATTCATTTTTATAATATTAATTTTGTAGTAGTAGTAGTAGTAGTAGTAGTAGTAGCACTAGCAGTAGTAGTAAAATAACAGTAGTTTATTGTAAACAATACCATGATATAACAGATGCATGTTAAATGCCATTTAATGAGAATGCTGACATTATCTTCGGGAGTTTTCAAATAAGAAGCTCAGGAAATGTATATCAGTAGTGTTGTTTTCAATCGAATACAGTAGCACTGGCTTACAGTCAAAGCAGACGCACACAGGATAGCTATTTCTTTTAACTACTTCCAGTATATTGCCGATACGAGACCATAAATCATTACACAAGCTAGAATAAAGAATAGCACATGCATTAAGTATACATTAACTGTCCCTTTAATCCTGCACATATGGACACCGCTGAATCAATATCTTTTTAACTAGGACAGTGTCGATCTTTCAATGAAACGATGGCCCTCGAGGGGATGTAAAGAGATTCATCCTGATATGAGAAGTTAAATGTCCCCATGAGAGAAGTTTCGCTCGCCTGCTTAAATATGAATTATACGTACATTAAAGTCTGTAGCAGAAGCAGTCGGAGCTGTGAATGAGAGTCACTGTAGAGCCGCATGGATATTCATAGATGAGGCCCTTGAGATTTGATGCCGCATGTTTTATACACACCACAACTTGTACAAACCAGTCATTTTGTCTTTATGAGCAATTTAACCAAACAACAAAAATTAAAAGGCACGATAAACACCATCATTAAAAAGACTCAGGTTGGAGGCTTTGTTGAAACAAACTTTTTTATTGCTTATTTTTTCCACATATCTACACCTAAATTATCTCTGACATTGATGATGGTATTCAGATGGAGAATAAGCATTTTCTACTTCTTGTAGAAGTACTGAGAGAAGGTTTTGTGTGCTTTTTCTATGGAAAAGTAAAACTATTGAGAAGGGTATAAACTGAGGTTGGCTATACATACCTCCAGGATGTCTTGGATTTCAGCCTATTGTGTTTTATGATTGTCTACCACAGGGGTTTTCAAACTCGGTCCTGGAGGTTCAGTGTCCTGCAGATTTTAGCTCCAACTTACCTCGACACAGCTGCAAAGATGTTTCTAAAAAGCCTAGTAAGAGCTTGACTGAGTAGGGTCTGTCTCCGGACTGCAAGACAGGGGCGTAAAGCTGGATTTATACAGGGGGCGGTCAAAAGAAACTGACCGTAAACTCAGACGAATAAACAGAGAAGTAGGAAGTTTCAGGAACTACGGCATATCATTAATATCCTTCAATATTTTTAAACTAATTATTTTATTGTTTTTATAAATTATTTTAATAATTATAAGGATTTTTATAACCATTCAATATTTTTTTTTAATCAAATGTGATGCATCACTTGCTTTTGTTCATATCTCGGACAGTTTTAGCTATTCAAGTTTATTAAAATATTATTGACAACACAACATGGGCTGCTCTACAAATATATTTCTTATTATGGCAAGAATAAAAGCAACAACAAAAAAGCACACTTACTGAAAAATACAGATTTTTTTTATATTTAGCCTGCTTCACAATTGACACATTACTGTCTGGCTAGTTTCTGTCCTATATGCTAAAAAGCCAATAATGGTCCAACATCCCTGTCCATTATCACCAATAAAGCCTAGAAAAACAGGGCATAAGTATTTTGTAAACTGATAGGTTCAAATATTATTTTCCAGTTATCAAAGCAATAATTTGTTCCTTAATTATATTTTTGTAACTATTAAATTGTTTTAAATTCAAAATTGCAATATATACATCAGTGTAAAACCTATGACTGGTGGAAAAACATATTTCTGTAATTGTGGGTCTCATTTTGCCATGGTCTCTTTTGGCTTTAACAAACTTATCCCTCAGGTTTTTCCAAACATTTTAACAAAAACTTTCCTCCTTTTCCACGGCTGTTGCAATTTCTAGCCAAGAATTATTGATCATCAGGTTATCTCTATGATCACCGATCAATCAAATGCAGCGCCGCGCACTGTTCGCTCGAATCTCAAAAAAAAACATGCGCTCTGTCGGCCAAAATCATGTTGCACGCATCCAAAGCGAACCTCTGCAAACTCCACGAAGAAGTCACATTCGCCGCGCGCATTCAAGCAAAGTATAGGCTTAACATGAAGGTGCCTTGGGGGCATAACTTGAAGTATGTTAGGGGCGTAACTGGAAGTTATGGAGCCATGTTAAAACTGTTGTCAGCTAGATGGCACTGCACATCAGTTATTAACATCTACAGCGACCCCAACCCCAACTATCGCAGTTATTAACATCTACACCTTTCCTAAACCTAAACCCAACCATCACAATTATTAACGTCTACACCTTCCCTAAACCTAAACCCAACCATCACAGGTATTAACATCTACACCTTCCCTAAATATAAACCCAACCATCACAGTTATTAATGCCTACACCTTCCCTAAATATAAACCCAACCATCACAGTTATTAACGTCTACACCTTCCCTAAATATAAACCCAACCATCACAGTTATTAATGTCTACACCTTCCCTAAACCTAAACCCAACCATCACAGTTATTAACATCTACACCTTCCCTAAACCTAAACCCAACCATCACAGTTATTAATGCCTACACCTTCCCTAAATATAAACCCAACCATCACAGTTATTAACGTCTACACCTTCCCTAAATATAAACCCAACCATCACAGTTATTGACGTCTACACCTTCCCTAAATATAAACCCAACCATCACAGTTATTAATGTCTACACCTACTCCTAAACCTAAACCCAACCATCACAGTTATTAACATCTACACCTTCCCTAAACCTAAACCCAACCATCACAGTTATTAATGCCTACACCTTCCCTAAATATAAACCCAACCATCACAGTTATTAACGTCTACACCTTCCCTAAATATAAACCCAACCATCACAGTTATTGACGTCTACACCTTCCCTAAATATAAACCCAACCATCACAGTTATTAATGTCTACACCTACTCCTAAACCTAAACCCAACCATCACAGTTATTAACATCTACACCTTCCCTAAACCTAAACCCAACCATCACAGTTATTAATGCCTACACCTTCCCTAAATATAAACCCAACCATCACAGTTATTAACGTCTACACCTTCCCTAAATATAAACCCAACCATCACAGTTATTGACGTCTACACCTTCCCTAAATATAAACCCAACCATCACAGTTATTAATGTCTACACCTACTCCTAAACCTAAACCCAACCATCACAGTTATTAACATCTACACCTTCCCTAAACCTAAACCCAACCATCACAGTTATTAACGTCTACACCTTCCCTAAATATAAACCCAACCATCACAGTTATTAACGTCTACACCTTCCCTAAATATAAACCCAACCATCAGTTATTAATGTCTACACCTTCCTTAAATATAAACCCAACCATCACAGTTATTAATGTCTACACCTTCCCTAAATATAAACCCAACCATCACAGTTATTAACATCTACACCTTCCCTAAACCTAAACCCCAACCATCACAGTTATTATCGCCTATATAAACCCACCCATCACAGTTATTAACATCTACACCTTCCCTAAACCTAAACACAACCACCATAGTTATTAATGTCTACACCTACCCCAACCATCACAGTAATTAACGTTTACATCTTCCCCAACCCTTAACCAAACATTACAGTTATTTAAGTCTACACCTTCTCTAAACCTAAACCCAACCATCATAGTTATTAATGTACAGCCGCGAGTTGTGGAGGCTTTCATATTTGACACGCTCGCCATTGTACTGTTATCTGCAACCACAGGGGGCGACGCAGAGTAGGCTAACTGTCATAACAAAACAGATGAAGAAGTCAGCGAGTGGAGTTGCATGAGTTGCTAAATGGATGAATATAATAATATATCAAATGACTTGGTTGTGGATAAACTTGGAGAAAACTCATGAAAACATTTGGTAAAAATGTTCTTTGGTAAGTATCTCCGCCATCTTGCCAACAACATCTCATTGGTTCGATGGGATGTCAATAACATCAAGTTACGCCTCTAACTTACTACAAGTTACGCCCTTTCATCTTATACCCCCGTCTTGCCGTCCGCAGACAGATACACTTGGCTTGATTACCTAGCCCAGGTGTGTCTGATTGGGATTGGAGCTAAAACCTGCAGAACACTGGACCTCCAGGGCCGATATTGAGAACCCCTGGTCTACACCTACCCAAACCTAAAAACAACTTCATATACATCATTATAACTGTAATATGCTGTGTTTACTTAATGTCTACACCTACTCTAAACTCCACCTGACAGTAATGTGTTGCTTCAGGGTGCACTGACACTAGGCTATCTGAACTGTTCCCGGATGCACTTCCCAGTTGGTTTGACAAGTGTGAGTGCTCTGAATCGGGCCCAGGCGTGGTTCAGTTGAGCGGCCCTGGCCCAGTAGGAAGAGTTGTGCCAGAGCGCTGTTCGGTTGGACTTTGGAGCGGTATGCTTGTAGTGTGAGTGTAAAGTGTGCCTGAGCGCAAAACCGAAAACATGACATCACTTTTAAGGGACTGTTTGATATTGATTTATTAATCATTCTCACTTTTCAATGAACACGAACTGTCAGTTTATTAAAGACATTAACGCCTCGCTGCGCGACAGCTGCACCTTCAGCAAACCTCCCAATGTATGCAGCATGATGACTTTTATGATCATTTATGAGTGTTAAAAGTGGTGGATCTGTTAAAATATTTGCAAAGTATTTGACTGTGTCACAGTGTCTTTTCGGCTTAGTTACTTTATTAATCTGGGGTCGCCACAGCGGAATGAAACGCCAACTTATCCAGCCTACGCAGGGCATGCCCTTCCAGCTGCAACCCAGAACTGGGAAACATTCATACACGCTCATTCATACACATACACATACACTACAAACAATGTAGCCTACCCAATTCACCTATACCACATGTCTTTGGACTTGTGGGGAAAACGGGAGCACCCGGAGGAAACCCACGCCAACACAGGGAGAACATGCAAACTACACACAGAAACGCCAACTGACCCAGTCGACGCTCGAACCAGCGACCTTCTTGCTGTGAGGTAAACGTGCTACCCACTGCGCCACCGTGCAGCCCTCACTGCATCTCAAACGACTAAAAATAATACAAAACAATATAACTCAAGCAACGTCCATTGTGCTGAGAGCGCTACTCTTCCTGTTAAACTGAACAGTCATCATCGATGACGTAAGCATGCTCCGGCTCGCAAGGTAAAATGGTCAAATTTAATGTGAGTGCAGGCCGTCAAGGGAAAGGGGGGACAAGCGCGTCTAGGCACCGTTCAAGGCAACAGTGCCTAGTTTGAGCACGCCCTTATTAACGCTTACCAACTCTAACCCTAAACCCAACCTCACAGCATCCTGTTGTGTTTTATTAAAAAGTCTACTACACCTACACCAACTAACACTAAACCCTGCCTACTTGTGGTGTAGTCTCCAAGCTGCAGCTTTACTTACGTACTTGGAAATATCAGTCTGGGCATAAAATGTAACCTGATCCAGGTGATTGTATTCCCCATATTTATGCATGGGTGTGAATAGTGGACCATGAGAAAGACAGAGAAAAATAAAATGAATGCATTTGAGCTCTGGTGCTGGCGAAGACTGTGGATGGCATAAATTTACCTGTATTATTTTTAACAAATAATTATTACTACACTGATATGAAAGTTTGCTTATAAAGTATATTTCAGACTACACACTGTGTAGGGTTAAGTGAGCCTACAGTCTGAATTGATCACTTTCTCTGTATGACACATTGATGTGAGTAGCTTTTTTGGCACTATACACATTAGAAACATTTGTTTCTTTTGATTTCCCAGGCAAAAAATCATCCAAAGACCTTAAAGGTGCTGTATGCAAGTTTTTGACTCTTCTAAAGCATAAAAATACCATAATATATTTGCAGATATTTAAGAAACATGCTAAGTGAACATTCTTGTTTATCTGAAAAACAATGCTGAAGTCAGATATTCTGCTTTGAAAATGTGAGTTACGTGCCGGAGCGTCTGTCTTTGTTTTGGTTCTGTTAACCCGCCCACAGCCAGTTAAGCCAATTATATTTCAGCACCCCGGGTTGCCTTGGTAGAAAACAGCGTATTTCATTCATTCAGCCAGGAAGGCTCTTAAAGTATGTGTCCGCGACCGAAATGCGATCTCCGGTGGACAGTAGCAGACTCCAAAATGAGACGCAGATTCAGAGTTCCACATGAGGTTATTAATTAGCAAATAATATAAACATTACAAACGTAAACATTAGGTGAGCAGGTTACATTGTAACCTTGTGTCCGAACAACACACTACGTGACGAGATTTGCAGTGATAAGCAATTTGGCTGTTTGCACCAGAAGCAACATGACAGAAATGTAAAAACAGCCATTCAGAAGCACAGAATGGGCACTCACTCACAAAATAGTAAGGTTTTATAATCTAATTAATACATATTAAACTTTAACATTATTAAATGTAGATGCTGAGTCACTGACATGTGTTGGATTGCACAGTTACAGTTCAAACTCAAAGAATGGCATTCAAACTCACATTTTTAGCATTTAACACTTAATAAAGCACATGAGGTGTACCTGAGGTGATCCTGTCATCAAGTTTTCTGTTGTTCAGCTGCAAGAAATAGATGCTGTTTCTAAAATATAAATTCCAGGTATTGGTTAGGACTTAAAACTCAATTTGGCAACCTGTGCTTGCATGTGTTTTGATCCAGGAATGAAATACCTAGGTCAACCACTGGGTGTCAAACTTACATACTGCACCTTTAACATAACAATCTATCTAAAAGAAGATGTTCACTAAATGTTTCTTTTTTTCTTTTTTTTTTTTTGTAGAACTCAAAAAATCCCTTCTGCAAAAACCTCCATTCTGAATGAGCAAACATCACTCACATTTTCGGATTTCTTTTTTTCTTGAGCGCCTTAGAAATGACAAGCTTCACCTTTAGGCATATGCCATCAGACAGTGTCAACTGAAGAAAGGTGAGTCTAATTTGTTTATTCATTCATTCATTTTCTTGTCGGCTTTGTCCCTTGCGGGGTCGCCACAGCGGAATGAACCGCCAACTTATCCAGCACAATTTTACGCAGCGGATGCCCTTCCAGCCGCAACCCATCTCTGGGAACCTAATTTGTTTATGCCATCTTAAAAAAAAAAACAAAAACAAAAACAAAACACACAAAAGTTGCATATTTTCATTTTTCCACCTCATCCATGACATTCTACCTGACCTTCCCAAAAGAGCTATAAATGTCACAAGATCCACAATAACCATTTCTTTTTTCAGAAACTCCCACATTTCCACATATAGTTTATTAATTCATTCATTCATTTTCCTTCAGCTTAGTCTCTATTTCAGAGGTCGCCACAGCGGAATGAAGCCCCAACTATTCCAGCATATGTTTTACGCAGCGGATACCCTTTCAGTCACAACCCAGTACTAGAAACACCCATACACACTCATTCACACACATACTCATACACCATTTTGTGTATTCAATTCACCCATATGTCTTTGGACTGTGGGGGAAACCGGAGCACCCGGAGAAAACCCACATGAACATGAGGAGAACATGCAAACTCGAACAAATTACCCTCTTGCTGTGAGGCGACAGTGCTAACCACTGCGCCACCATGCCACCCTACACATTTAGTTAATTAAACTAAACTTATAACTACAAATAACACACTAAATAACCTTTTGTTATGCTTATTTTGAATTAATATGTATTAATAATTTAAAAGGCATAACTGTTTTACTAAAGGAAGCTAATTAGAGTTCAGTTGTATATTTTAAATGACCATTAACAATCCACTGCTGTCCAATGAATTGCATCTGCTGAATGTCTAAATGTAATTGCCTGATTAACCCTAACTTATTAATCTAATTATCCTAGTCAAGCCTTTAAATTTCATGTTAATCTGAATACAATCATCTTGCATATAACTACTAAAATAATATGTACTCTCATCATGGCAAAGAAAAAAGAAGTTAGTTATTAGAAATTAGTTATCAAAACTATTATGTTGAAAAATATTCTCTCCATTAAACAGATTTCACAGAAGGGATATTGATTTCATCTTCAACTGTATATTATGCAATAAAGTAATATACACAAATGTTTTTTTTTGTCATAATACCTGTTAAAGTAACCTTTTTTTGCAGATTATGCAACATTTCTCATTTTTTCCACTTTATCCATGACATTCTTCCTGACCTTCCCAAAAGAGCTCTACACTAAATGTCACAAGATCCACAAGACCCGCTTCTTCTCCAGAAACTCCATCCGCAGTGAGCCTGGAGGAAAGAATAAAAGTAAGAAAGAGAGACATCTCCGGGATCTTGATCTCAGCAGTCCGAGCGCTGTCTAATTGCCAAGTAAGGAAGGAAGAGGTGTCCCCATTTCCCCTTTATCCATATATAAAGTTCCCAATTAGAGCGGCTGGTGGTTGAGAGTAGACTGCGGAGCTGGAGAGAGCCATGACGGAGGCCTCCACCGGCAGGTGCAGAGCAGCTCACCGTAATTGACACACAGGGAGAGCAAAAAAAAAAAAAAAATACACTCCGAGTTCTTCTCCACCGGATAGTTGAGCACCTGACAGCAAATCACTAGTTTTTCCCACTGTACTATCACTCACTCTCTAGTTTTTATCTGCCTCCGCTCTCCACTTGCTTGTATTAAAGGCTCAAGAGATGAGAGGCGCTGGTGTTTTTGTTTTATTTATTTATTTTTTTAATGAGCGAAGGGAGAATTTAGCCATGAAAGTTTACAGAGTTCTGATTATAAATGAAGCAGCATTGCTCAGAACCACCCATAAAAAAAAGTTTTAATGGGGTACTTCACCCAAACATTAGAATGTGTTCACTATTTACTCCCTCAAGCAGTAATAACCCTTTATGATTTTCTTTCTTCTAAAAATAAGCCATCTTTAGAAGGAGATAGAAAGCTGAAAATATGTAACCATTGTAACCATCCACAGTAGAAAAAACAAATACTATGGAGGTCAATGCTTACTGGTTTCCACTTTATATATACAGTTGAAGTCTGAATTATTATTAGCCCCCCTTTTTATTTTTTCCCCCAATTTCTTTTTAACGGAGAGAAGATATTTTCAACACATTTCTAATCATAATAGTTTTAATAACTCATTTCTAATAACTGATATATATATAGTTTAAGGGGGGCTAATAATATTGACCTTAAATTGTAAGTATTTTAATAAAAACAGCTTTTATTCTAACCAAAATAAAACAAATAAGAGTTTCTCCAGAAGATTTATAGAATATTATAGAAGAATTATATCATAGGCAATACTGTGAATTTGTTTTTTTTTTTTGTCTGTTAAAAATCATTTGGGAAATAATTGAAAAAAAATTCACAGGGCTAACTTCAACTATATTTTGCACAAACAAGAAGTAAAATAAGTTTGGAACAAGTATAGGGTTAGTAAATGGTGACATAATTATGCTTTTGAGGTGAACTATCCTTGTAAGTCAGTTGTTTTCATCTTTTGGTGTAAGAAATATCAGTCTATATTTCCAAACATTGCTTTTTTTTGTTTTCTTTTTAAGTTAAGGTCACCAGCATGTTTAGACTGCAGCTCTGCCTTCATTGTTCATTCTGGTTTCTCCCAAACTTTATTCTCAACTTCCATAAATTGGTGGAGTTTTGTTTCAGTTTCTTGGCCACTTTCGCCTTTAACTTGCTACAGTAAGCTGGGGTTAGTGGAGCTGCTTATGCATATTACATTAAACAGAATCTAACTAGATTAATTTTAACTACAACTACACCAGCATTCTATCTGTCTGATTAAACATGTTGCAGACTGTGAAATGTTGTAAGACTATGTATGTATGTATGTATGTATGTATGTATGTATGTATGTATGTATGTATGTATGCTTTTATGTATTTATTTATTTTAGATTATTTTATCCTTATTGCCTGTGTAAAGTGAGTTTGACACAATCTACATTACACAAAGTGCTATAGAAATAAGTGACTTGACTTTTTTTGCTGTTAATTATAAAAAGTGATTAGTTGACTTTACTAACAGTGAGTAAATGTGATACTTTTAAAGTAATTAGTTGACTATTTAAAAGTGAGTAAATCTGTCGCCCATGTGCATATCTATAAAAATAAAGACAAGTCAACTTAACAATTCCAAGTTATAATGAGTTTACTCACTTGTTTAAAGTTAACTTATTGTTTTTAAGGCATTCAAAAAAATTGTTTGCAACAAAATTCTTAAGTTTTTTGGGAAAAACTTGACTGCTTTATGTTCAATTAAATTAAATTTGTAAAAAACTTAACTTAACCTAATTGATTAGTGTTGGGGCAGCATGAAGGACTTGTGCGGAAGCCAGTATTTTTAACAGTGCTTTATACGTAAACAAATTGCTTTTTACAATTTAATAATCTAGTGATATTTTCGTTTGCACATGCAGAACTCCACATAGAGATCTGATTTCATCATCATCTAGTGTCTATGAAAAAACTGAATCTCAGGCAGAATAAACCCAGAAGGACTGTGACAACATCTTTAAGACACTAGAAGAAGCCTGCCTGCAAGCTACCTGGTGAGATCAGATGCTTTGTGAAGCACTGGCTGCTGTCAGACTCCTTCTCCAAACATAAATCTCACTGGATTATTACAATTAAGAGCAAAAATCATGTTTTGAAATGTAGACGATTACTGACACACTATAAAGCACTATACACCACACCAAAAATAAAGAAATACCTGACTTAAAACCACCTTGTGCAAACATAAATCTCACTGGATTATTATAATTAAAGCAAAAATACAATCTACATTGTGAAAAGCGCTATATAAATATACATGAATTGAATTTAATTGAAAAATAATGTTTAGAAATGTAGACTGATTCTGACACACTATACAGCTCAATACACTACACCAAAAATATAGAAATAACTGACTTAAAACCTCCTTGTGCAAACATAAATCTCACTGGATTATTACAAATAAAGCAAAAATCATGTTTAGAAATGTAGACTGATACTGACACACTATACAGTATAGTTCAATATACTACACCAAAACATATAGAAATAACTTATTTAAACCTCCTTGTGCAAACATAAATCTCACTGGATTATTAAGAGCAAAAAATCATGTTTTTGAATTTACATTAATACTGACACACTATCAATGTCATGATCACAGCGATCCTCTCTCCATAGATCGCTGGTAAACTTGCACAAACACATAGAACTACTAATCTGCTGAGAAATGGACTACAATACCCAGTCAGGCCACAAACACACACTCACCTGCTCGTCTCCACTGATTAGACTGGCACAGCTGAAGCCACTCAGGACTGATTCATTGCACTATAAAGTCAGCACTCAAACACACAATAGTTGCTGAGTCTTGTCTACTGTTTAGTGACACCACAACGCGTTTATCCTTTGTCTAGTTTGCCTGGTTTTGACCTTTGCCACGTCTGTCTGTTTATCCTGTCTGCTGCCTGCCTTTGACCACGACTCTGGATTGCCTTATTCATCTGTTTGCTCCTGTTCTGATCATTGCTTGCCTGACCATCCCTTTAATAAACCTGCATGTGGATCCACACCCCTGTTGTCAGTGTCACATCCCTTGGTTACAATCAAGCACTAAACACTACATCAAAAAAAAAAAACCTGGCTATATAAATATACATGAATTGAATTTAATTGTAAAATAATGTTTAGAAATGTAGACTGATACTGACACACTATACAGTACAGCTCAATATACTACACCACAAATATAGAAATAACTGGCTTAAACCTTCTTGTGTAAACAAAAATCTCACTGAATTATTACAATTAAGAGCAAAAATGTTTAGAAATGTAGACTGATACTGACACACTATACAGTTCAATACACCACACCAAAAATATAGAAATAACTGACTTAAAATCTCCTTGTACAAACATAAATACATGGAAACTCTATACAACAAAAAGAATTAAATAACTTAAAAAAAAAAAAAAAACTGAAAATATGTTCAGTTATTAGTTGCTGAAAAACTAATAATGAACTTTATTCATTCATGTTTTGTTGGGGCAACTTATAAATTTTTTACAAATTTAAGTGGATTAAACAAATTACGCTTTCCCCAAAAAAACCTAGAGTTGTGATGGTTGCAACATAGGCTCATTCTGAAAACTCACGCCATATATACATATCTGTATATTATATAGTCAGAAGAATTATGTACATTTGGCTACATTTCATCTTTAAAATAAACACTATGGGGTGGTATGATGCCGTTCTTTTTTGCGCTTACCAGCTAACTCCTTACATCCATATGGATGGCTTTTCCGCTGTTACCAGTTTGTCCAGTGGCTGTCAGCGGGCTTGAGACACAGAGAGTAGTTGACCACAATGATGGGGTTCGAGTCCAGCATGGTTCCAGAACAGAAGCCAAAAAAATAAAATAAATAAGTAAATAACAGGGTGAGAATATGGTAAAATCTGAAAACGTGATAAAAATCAGGCTGCCACAAGGGCTTTTCTTTTTCTGTATTGCTTTTTAAAACACTGTTGGTTGGGTTTAGTGAAGTGGTCAGTCAGTCAGTCAGTCAGTCAGACGACAGCAGCCTTTGATGGATTTATGCAAGAAGAGCAGGCATGAATGGAACTCGCGAGACAAATTTGAGATCTCAAAAAGCATACACAGCGGCCTCTGGTGGATTTGCGAAAACAAAAACCGTAAAAAAAAAAAAAAGTACCTCCTGGGACGTATTTGGAGCTCTCCAGAAATTTATATAGTGGTATGTTTTCAGAATAAACCTGGGTTGGATGTTTCAGCTCGTTTTAAATAAGAAGTTTGAACAAACAATAAACGTTTTTTGTTTTTTGTTTTTTTAGAGTGTAACATATTGCATAACACTTTTGCACAGTTCTGTATGTTTCATCTTTTATTATTATTATTATTATTATTATTATTATAATTATTATTAATAATAATAATAATAATATTGTGGGTCAGTCTATTTTAAGTGAATTTCTGTGCAAGTCTTTATTAGCTGAAATATGATGGTGTGTTCTCTGATTTGTCCCTGCGGTCATGGATGGTTGCACCTATGAGCTGATTTTCATTGATCTAAATTACCTGTCTGGTTGGGTAGCCAGCGGATAGGGAAATATGAAGGCATAAAATCGGAGTCCTTTCAGTTCATTTTCTATATTCTGTCTCTGGCAATGGACCAGGCTATAGGACCAATCTGCTTGAAATTGATTTTTCCTCTCCCAGTATCAGAGATCAGACATATCAGGCTGGTATGGAGCTATTTCTTTATTCATTTCAATAATTCATGGGCTAGAGGGAAATGATTTCAGGGAAAGAGTTTTTCAATTACATTGTGGCCACGCGGGGCCCTTTATTCCCCCACCCTACATCTACAGAGATGGCTACAATGAGATTTTGCTTTGAAATCATAATGTAAAGGTGCATTTCAAAATATACTAATAAATATGTAGAAAAAGAACCGGGATCATAAACCCTGTGGGAATGTGAAAGATACCAGGTGGAGTGAATAGAGAGCAGTTTGGAGCTCGTGTGTCAGACAGGCAGATTTTTTTTCCCATCCTAGGCTGTAAGACAATATAAGGCAGCAGTCAGAGGAGTTCACTGTTCACTGCAGTGCGTCTGGTGGAGCGGGAGAATAATTGTCCATCTTTTTTTTCCCATCCACTTATCAAGTCTAGTGTGTACATTAATAACCTACTATATATAGAGAATTCACAAAGAGACTGACAGTTCTGAGACTCGAAAGAGATGACTTATTTGAAAAAATATAAAAAATATATATTAAAAAAATATTGAAAATTTGCTGCCACTTATTTGCCTTCATGTCATTTGAATCTAGAGCAGTCGGGTCATGCTTGTCACGTGGTGCAATCCGGAAACTTTGCTCATTAAAACAATGGCTTGATCTTTATGCTGTCTCCTAAAATCGAGACAATATTTATTTACTGACCGTGGGTCACAAATATAGTTATCATGATTAAAAATACGATTAATTGTGCAGCCCTATGAATATACAGTATACGCACAGTTTAAGTGTATAGATGTACATCACAGTTTCCAGAGGCCAAAATCAAACAACATATTATGCTAATATACATAATCTCAGATGGTCAGACAGAGATTTATCTTTTATGTACAGTAACGACCCATTCACACAGGGCGTCAGCGTTTCCCATTCACTTTAAATGGGTGACGTCAAGCATTGCCGAACTGAACTGGACTGTGGGTCCATCAGAAGGAATTTCTCAAATTTTCAAGCGCCAAAGGAAGTGTCAGCCAATCAGATTGCTTTATGCAAATATCCCAGCTTAGACAGTAGCCGATTGCAGACTTACTTCATTGGCTGACGATGCTTTAAACGATCGCATCAGCCCCAACTTCAGACATGCCCTCCGTCAAGTGTTGACGCTGAAGCCTCGTGTGAATTAGGCGTAAGGGATTATTTACATCTAGGCGATTTTTCTCACAGTATAATTCTCAAAAGGCTCCATAAAACTGAAGGGCTTTATTATGCAAGATCAACTGCCAAGACGTACATTTTCCAGTTTATTGCATGGCTACTTGTAACTATCAAATAGATACAAAAAATATTGAGCTGTAATAATTTTTTTGCTCTTACATTGAACAAAAAATATTGCAGAAAAAGTAAGTGACCAGTGATCGACCAATTAGAATCCAGTATTCCCAAAAAGCTGTATAATAATTGGGAATGATGTACCTTGGAATGTTATGACAGTGCAATCAGAAAAAACGTTTTCTGGAGAGCTGTGTGATAACTGGCAATAACGTGCATTGGAATTCTGTGAATGACTAATCAGAATCAACTATTTCAGAAAGGCATGTTATATTTGAAAATAAGGTACCTTAGAATATTCAGATTGACCAACTAGAATCAAGTATTCCAAAGAGCTATGTAATAATGTAAATAACATACCTTGGAAGGTTGTGATTGTCCAATCAGAAATAAGTATTCTGGAGAGCTGTGTGACAACTGGGAATAATGTAATTTAGAATGTTGTGATTAATTAATCAGAATCGGATGTTTCAGAGAGCCGCGTTATATTTTGTAATAATGTACTTTGGAATGTTGTGATGGACCAATCAGAATCAAGTATTTCAAAGAGCTATGTAATAACTAGGAATAACATACCTTGGAATGTTGTGATTGATCAATCAAAAATAAGTATTCTGGAGAGCTGTGATATAACTGGGAATAATGTACAATGAAATGTTGTGATTGACCAATCAGAATCAAGTATTCAAGAGAGCCATGTAATAACTGGGAATAATGCACCTTGGAATGCTGTGATTGACCAATCAAAAACAAGTATTCAGGAGAGCTGTGTAATAACTGGGAATAATGTACCCTGGAATATCTTGATTGACCAATCAGATTCAAGCATTCCGAAGAGCTTTGTAATAACTGGAAATAATGTACCTTGGAATGTTGTGATTCACCAATCAGAATCAAGCATTCGGAAGAGCCTTGTAATAACTGGGAATAATGTACCTTGGAATGTTGTAATTGACCAATCAGAATGAAGCATTATATAGAGCCTTGTAAAAACTGGAAATACCTTGAAATGTTGCAATTGACCAATTAGAATCAAACACTCCAGATAGCAGTGTAAGAGGTGTGAATTTTGAATGTTTTGATTGACCAATCAGAATTAAGCATTTGAAGAGCCTTGTAAAAATTGGAAATCTAACTTTGAACGTTGTGATTGACCAATCAGAATCAACTATTTTAGAGAGCCATGTAATACAAATTGTTAAAATATTGCTAGCTGAGATGCAGCAAGTCTAGAGACCATGATGTCATATAAAAATAAATTAATAATAATAATAATAACAATAATAAAATAATGTAAAAATCACTAAACAGTGGCAGTTTACAGCTACTGAAATCCAGTTTTCTCAATTCAAATGAGTACCTTGAAACTGCAAACAGTATTCATACGCCAATTATTAATGACTGGTTACCATGATAATACGTATATCATCATAAAAGCTTCAGCAAATATCACAAGAAGAAAATTTGATACGTCTTATGCCTAAACTCCAGTTTGAAGTGTAAAGTGAGTTGGGTTTGGCTGCAGCTAGCTTCTCCGCTTCTGTTTTCTTGAAGATTATTGGAAAAGTGTGAATACTGATGTGGTTTTCCCTTGGGAGAGAAGCACAGCTGTGGTCTCCTGTGGTCCACGCTCTCCATCGCCCCTTAATTACTCCTGAGAAGTGCTCACATTTACTGATTAACTGCATCAAAAGACTTTAAATGAGAACTCATGTTTAATCATGCATCTTTTGTGTGGTTAACCACATGTTGTTTGAGCCTGTGTGTGCAGTTGGGGGGGGAAAGTAAAGAAGCAGGTGTGCGAGAGATACCGAGGGTCATTTCTCACCTTTTTTTTTTTATTTTGAGAACTTTCCTGGCATTTCTAATTCTGGATTTTCAATTTGCCATTTTAATAAGAGCCATGTTGTTTTCCGTTTAGAGGAAGCATGAAATAAACCTAATCACTTGTGTTGCCAGACATTTTGTTTTTTTCTCTCAATTATCTCTTCGAAAATGAAGATTCTGTTTTCTGGATCAATTACACACACATACACACACACGCTCACTGAGACTGCAGAATATCTGCATACGAAATGTGTGTTATCATTCTCAATTTCATGCAGTCTCATTCTAAGTATACATCTTTATCCAAATTGATTGCAGTTCTCATTTTCATAGAATTACTTTGAATATCTAAGAGAGAGAAGCTCTCTGACAGCTCAGCAGGATGAGTCTCTGGTGCACATAAATACATGCTGTTAAACATATCCTTATTCGCACACACTGCGCCATAAAATTAGGAGTTGGTATTGGTTTTAATCAAGTTTTGTGTGCTTTTAACATTTTTTTAATAACTGAAAATGTTTCTCGACATGTTTTATGTAATGTTTTCTAAATAGTGTGTGTGTGGGGGGTGGGGGGTAAAAACAATGATAATTTTTGTTTCCCTTTGCACCCTTGGTGGTTGTGTCACCAATGCCTGTTACACCTAAAATGGATTTTGGTAATCCCTTGTTCTCATGGCAGCGGTACACATGGAAGTAGTGGTCATTTGGAACAAGCATCAACTGTATTTACTTATTTAAGAACTCATTTATACTAAGAACAGTATTTCAATACCTGTTCATGACTCTTTTATTTACATCACACAATTAGGCTCGCAACAGTCTATACACCAACATTTTGATAGTTCATAAAAGATAAATCAAAATGTTTAAGAGTATGACTTTTTAGTAGTATTATGGGGTATCTGCATTTGACAGATATGTGAATTAAATGCAGCCATTGTCTTTTCATTGTGAGTTTCATAAGTCATTGAATCATTTTTGCGTGGATTCATTCGAAGACAGATTCAATCAGGAGTGAACCTAGACTTTATTTTGATGTAAAATGTATTCCTGTTTAAATTGTATATTCTGTGCACAAATATGAGGATTTTGTATATGATGAAGCTCAGTATAAATTAATCAGGATAAATACTGGAAACTACTCCATGCGTTCATGATAATGCGGTTTGCTAGAGGTCATTTCATTATTATGGTATGCTTCTGCTGCTGTAGCCCATCCGCCTCAAGGTTGGATGTGTTGTGCGTTCAGAGATGCTCTTCTGCATATATCGGTTGTAACGAGTGGTTATTTGAGTTACTGTTGCCTTTCTATCAGCTCAAACCAGTCTGGCCAGTCTCCTCTGACCTCTGGTATCAACAAGGCATTTGCGCCCACAGAACTGCCGCTCACTGGATATTTTCTCTTTTTAGACCATTCTTAGTAAACCCTAGAGATGTTTGTGTGTGAAAATCCCAGTAGATCAGCAGTTTCTGAAATACTCAGATCAGTCCGTCTGGCGTCAACAACCATGCCTCATTCAAAGTCACTTAAATCACCTATCTTCCCCATTCTGATGCTCGGTTTGAACTGCAGCAGATCGTCTTGACCATGTCTACATGCCAAATGCAGTTGCTGCATGTCAATGGCTAATTAGAAATTTGCGTTAACGAGCAGTCGGACAGATGTACCTAATAAAGTGGCTGGTGAGTGTATATCTTTAAACGACTTTAGCATAAACATTTAATACATTTTTTCACAACACTGGATAAATTAAAAAAAATAAATAAATAAATAAAAATATATTAAAATAATACAATAAAAAATTACCAACAAACACTTAGAGAACAGGATAATGATTATGTTACTTAAATAATGTTTTCTTCATTGTTTTATAAGCAGAGGTTAATTTTATTATTTTAAAAAAGTGTTCTTTGCAGGAAAAAAAAAAAAAAAAAAACAAGAAAGATTAAATACAATTACCGGAAAAAGGTGTTTTGCTATACATAACTGTTCATGACTCTTTTATTCACATCACACAATTAGATTCACAACAATCTATACACCCACATTTTGATAGTTCATAAAATATGATAAAGAGAATAAAGTTTAAGAGTATGATTTTTCAGTAGTTTTATGGGGTATCTGCAATTGACAGATCATCAACAAGGCATTTACGCCCATAGAACTGTCGCTCACTGGATATTTTCTCTTTTTTGGACCATTCTCTGTAAACTCTATAGCGATAGTTGTGCCTGGAAATCACAGTAGATCAGCAGTTTCTGAAATAAACTTTGAAATAAATTCTCCATTCTGATGCTCGATTTGAACTGCAGCAGATCGTCTTGACCAAGTCTACATGCCAAATGCAGTTGCTGCCATTTCAATGGCTAATTAGAAATTTGTCTTAACGAGCAGTCGGCAGGTTTACCTAATAAAGTGGCTGGTGAGTGTATATCTGTAAACGACTTCAACATAAACATGTAATCATTTTTTTCATAACACTGGATAAATTAAAAAATAAAATAAAATAAAATAAAATACAATAAAAATCTATTAAAATAATACAATTAAAAATTACCAACAAGCACTTAGAGAACAGGATAATGATAGTTATCTTACTTAAATAATTTTTAATCTTTATTGTTTTATAAGCAGAAGGTTAATTTTATTATTTAAAAAAAAGTGTTATTTTCTTTGCAGGAAAAAAAAAAAAAACAAGAAAGATTAATTACAATTACCGGAAAAAGGTGTTTTGCCATCTCCAGGTTGGAGGAAAGTCTTTACCCCAGGTGGAGGAGTTCAAGTATCTTGGGGTTTTGTTCATGAGTAAGGGGAGGATGGAACGTGAGATTGACAGGAGGATTGGTGCAGCGGCAAAAGTAATGCAGTCGATGTATTGGTCCGTTGTGGAAAAGAAGGAGCTGAGCTGAAAGACAAAACTTTCGATTTACTTGTAAATCTACGTTCCTACTTTTACCTATGGTCATGAGCTTTGGGTCATGACCGAAAGGACAAGATCTCGGACACAAGCCAAAATGAGTTTCCTTCGCAGGGTGGCAGGGCGCACCCTTATAGATAGGGTGAGGAACTCTGTCACCCAGGAGGAGCTCAGAGTAAAATCGCTGCTCCTCCACATCGAGAGAAGTCAGCTGAGGTGGCTTGGGCATCTGTTTTGGATGCCTCCTGGACGCCTACCTAGGGAGGTGTTCCAGGCATGTCCCACCGGGAGGAGGCCTCGGGGAAGAACCAGGACAGGCTGGAGGGACTATGTCTCTCGGCTGGCCTGGGAACGCCTCGGGATCCCCCCGGAGGAGCTGGAGAAAGTGTCTGGGGACTGGTGCACCCACAACCCCGCCCCAGAAAAGCGGACGAATATGAGATGAGATGAGATTAATTACAGAAGTACAGTATACACATTTATTTTAAATATCTGTTTTTATTAAACTACATCAAATACACCTGCCATGCTTTCTAAATTTAGAAAGTTAATTTTAAAGATTACCTTATGAATACAAATATCATTTTGAGAGGTTTAAATGTCAAACTCTGTGCAAAAAATATAATATCCAATATTATTTACATACCAAAACATTATTTGTTTATTTATTTTTTAATTTTTTCATTGAAACACTTTCTGTTTTTCATACAAAGGATGGTAAAGTAACTGTGAAATTCTGGAAAGAATAGAAATGATAAATTAATGCGATCATATTTCAATGGGTTTTATAAAACCATAATAGCTTCGTAAAAATAATAAATAAATCTGAATAGATAAGGTAAACAGAATATGTCTTATTTTGGGCAAACTATTATTAATGCACAAACCAAGTCTAACCCAAATATCCATCCATAAATCTATACAATGACTTTAGTCATATTACATGCTCAAGTAAAGGAGGTTTGTGTCTAATCATACTGCTAATTAGAAAGGTTCGTCATCCAAACTAAAAACAGAACAGAAGATTGACAAACATAACAACTACAGCCTTCTACTGTGACTTTTCAGGATTAGACTGAGAAAAGCAATGAATAAAGGCACATATAAGCTGACATGACAGGGTACAACAGCAGCTGTAAGGAAACAGAAGATCTCCTGCCTCACTCCAGCTGAAAGCTCACAGTAAAGGACAGACTTGGCCTTTCTTCATACAGTATCAG
This sequence comes from Danio kyathit, assembly GCA_903798195.1. Classification (NCBI taxonomy): domain Eukaryota; kingdom Metazoa; phylum Chordata; class Actinopteri; order Cypriniformes; family Danionidae; genus Danio; species Danio kyathit. The sequence goes on from LR812530.1 coordinate 43,072,655, forward strand.
AGTTGTTTCTCTCAGCGAAATGGAAAGCAAACAGAAAGTCTTATAAGCTTACAGTGCTTTAGTCTTCTCTACAGAATTTAAGACACCAACAATCCTACAACTAATCTAGAGTTTTACAAGAGATCTCAGCAACTTTAGACTGTGCTCGTATCTGCTAAGATACTTTTCCAAAGTCTGTCATCAAGTAAAGTCATAGATTTAATTAACATTATAAGATTGCATATAACTAGGCCCACACTGAATCTGTGCCCACAGAAATCTGCAGAAGTTTTCAAACTTTGAGTCTATTTAATTCAACACAGGCTCATTGGGCATACGTGCCCATGACTACATTTCTGAGAACGGGCAAATATGTACCCTTTTGACAATCTAAAATACATTATTGTGGCACATTTTCTCTTACGTGTCATTTCTAGTGAATCAGAAGCCGATGTGAACATAACTGTGAATATTAGCATCTTTCTCGTGCATGTCCGTGAGAGAAGCCAGTCGACCGGAGCATAATATATCAACTTGATATGAACTGACCCGCACACCCTCTTCCCTAAACCCAACTGATAGTGTTTCCAAAAGCAAACTAGAAGAGAAAAGAAATCAAAGTAGCATGCTTCTACTGTGACGTCACATAGTTTTATTGGGTTTCATTTTACTGTTTGTGGAACTGTCATTTATTGGACTTGAACCCCGTTCTGCTCCGCTCCCCCTTCCAAGTTTGGTAGCTTTCGTAGCGAGCTACCGAGCAAACCAGTCACCCTGGAAAAGCCGGCCATATGGAGGTAAGTGGTCAGTGGTGCCGGCCCGTATCGTTGGGTTTTACACACAAAACGCAGCAATACGTACCTGTGAGCACATATTTGTCGGTTCTCAAAAATGTACACCAGGGTACGTTTTCCCAATCAGCCTGTGTTAATTATTCAGTTTTAATGCATGTAATATTTTTGAATAATATGCAGATGTTTATATGATTTATATACAATACCATTTGTAAAATTAAAATTTTAAAATTTTAAATTAGCTGTCTTCTGGTAGTTTTATTATATGAGAGACTTACTTTGTTGATCAAACATTGTTTCTAATTGGATTTGCATTGTAAATCTTAAAAGTTAAAACGTTTTTTTTTTTTTTCATGGGTTTTTATTTTTTGTTACTACACTAAAAATCATTGCACAAAAATCCTCAGATATTTTACAAAATTCTGCAAAAAAATATTTAAAAAAAGATTCTGTCTGACCCTGCATATAACCTAGTGAATTATTGTTGTATATAAAACAACCCAGATCTTCTGAGCTGATCTCTTATCCACAGTTCAATGACTGTAAGGATTTTCCTAGCCATAACTTTGTCGCCAATAGTTTTCCAGAGATTTTCAATAAGGTTATGTTCAGGACTATGATCAGGCCATTTCATTATTTCAATATTTTCAGCTTCAAAAACTGCTTTACATGCTTGGCTTAAGTGAGGATTGTATTAAACTGAACTGAAACTAACAATAGAATTCTACTGCTCTACTGTCTGACATGCTGAAATTTTTCCGCCTATGACTTTGATGTATTTTTTTAAAGACACATACACTACCGGTCAAATAACATTTTAAATGTTTATTCTGCACACCAAGGCTGCATTTATTTAATCCAAAATACAGTAGAAATTGTAAAATTGTGAATTGTTATTGCACTATAAATAACTGTTCAAAAGTAGTTTATAATTTAATTTATTAATTTATTCCAGTGATTTTAAATATCAATTTTCAGCGTCATTACTCCAGTTTTCAGAGTCTCATGATCCTTCAGAAATCACTCTAATATCAATTATTATTATTTTATTTAATTTCATTTTGGCTTAGTCCCTTTATTAATCTGGGGTCGCCACCGCGGAATGAACTGCCGACTTATCCAGCACATGATTTACGCAGCGGACGCCCTTCCAGCTGCAACCCATCTCTGGGAAAAAGCCATACACACTCATACACTACGGACAATTAAGCCTACCTAATTCACCTGTACCGCATGTCTTTGGACTGTGGGGGAAACCTTCTTGCTGTGAGGCGATAGCACTACCTACTGCACCACTGCATCGCCATTATTATTATTATTATTATTATTATTTTTATTTATTTTATTTTTTTTGGAGTATAATAGTAATAAAAGCATTAATGACTGGAGTTATAATTTCATTTGAAACTACATACAATAAGAAAGCAGTTATTAAAAATGTTAATACATATTTATCCATTTACCTTTCTTTTTTTTTACATTTAATAAATGCCACCTTGATGAACAGAATAATTTTATAAAAAAGAAAAAGAAACACTCACCCTGAACTTTTGACCGGTAGTGTGTACATTTTATTTTACAAACTTTAGCATTTTTGGATACAACAGTTCTGTAAACAGTTGTGCTACAGCAAGTTGTGTAAACATAGCCTTAAGCAGGTCGCACACCAGATGTGTCGCATTGTGCCATGCCACAACCCATCCTGCCTTTACATGGTGGTCAATATGTTTCTAAGCTAAGCAAACACATGTAAATGTCAGCGCCGGTGTGCATACCCTGACAGAAAACTGTGTTTACAATACTAAAAGGCATGGCATGTCCAGTGTGTGACCCCCTTTAGTCTGCCAACTAAATAGGACTTTACCACCAGGTGCCAGACACCTTTTTTCAAATAAAGCGTATGCATTTTGTAGTTTGTTCTGTAATGTTGATCTCCTCTGTATATCACAGCATGATCATTTTACAACCTTACACCAACAGCATCACTTCACAAAACCTCATTCTAATGATCCCATCTCTCTCTCTCTTACCCCACTACCAAATATGAAAGTCTCCGGAGCTCTGAAAGGAAAAACCTCTCGCTCCAGAAAGTCTTCTCTGAACGGCTGTAATCAAGACAGTCAGGAAGCATCTGCCAAAAGCCGCCAGGGTTCAAACCAACGTGGACCAGTCTCTTCACAATCAAGACAGGCAGAATGAAAGCCATTTGAGGTGGGAGACGAGAGATGCGGTGTTGATGAGAAAAAAGAAACATCAGCCTGTGGACAATCACTTCAGAAAAGCTGTCTTTCCCATCTCCGTCTTCGTCTGTCTTGTCCTTTTTTCCACCGGTCTGTACACATCACCATTACTGCCACGGATCTGACGCTATTCTACTTCACGGCGACATATACATGAAAAGCAAATGATCTGATGCTTTTTTTTGTAATGTTATTATGACCACGGTGTAAGGAGATGAGTAAAGAGAGAAAAGGTTTTTGTTCCTCTGGTGATTAGTGTATCATTTCACCATTAATAGGAGATTCTTTATTAAATACCTTGCTAATAAAACCATGTGCTCAAAGATTAATCATATCATCCAAGGTTTAAATGAATCAATTGCCTTCTCTTTTTCACTGTGGGCTATAAAGCTGTCCGGCGCTCTATGAGATGGGGTCAAATATTGAAGCTCTTATATAGAAGGCTACGGTTGAAGCGTCTCAGCAGGGAAGCTTTACACATTATATGAATTAAAGATGAATTATAGTGATGCGCTGCTCTTGATATTCACCACAGAAAATTTAATGCCTTTAAAGTGTGTTAATTTGAACTCCTGCTTGGATATCCGAAAAGCTTTTTTGAAGGGCTTTTAAAGTTAACATGAGAATACGGTCTATTCTGTTTGCTTGCTTAAAAGATGTTAATAGTCTTATTGAATTTAAATAATTGGTGCATGTTTTTCTACTTTATATTGGAAGTGTCATACATATTTGATTAAAAGCAGCACTAAATAAATAACCATGTATGCCAAAAAATAAATAAATCATGAAGTTTTTTATTTCATTGACATTGATTTTTTTTAATGACACACACACACACACACACACACACACACACACACACACACACACACACACACACACACACACACACATATATATACACACACACATATATATACACACACACATATATATATATATATATATATATATATATATATATACATTATGTTACATATATATTATATAAACAGACCTCACACAGAACTCTAAACAGAAATAAATGGTAAAAAAATTAATATAAAAATAAATAAAAAATATAGTATTTAGTAATTATAGTTTAAAATTATAGATGTGCTCAAATAAATCATTCATAATATACGTTTCTGTCTATTGTTTTACAATTAAAAAATTGTGGTATGTGAAAAGACTAAAAGAGTTGTGTTAGAAACCCAGTACATCAGACTGCTTCTCCACCAACAAGGAGAGGGAGAAAATCACAAGACATTGTCTCAGAAAAATAATTCCAGAAATTTCATTTTGCATGATTTTGACATCAAATTCAAAACATATACTCAGGAGAAATGTAGCTTTTGATCTATTACTTTCATGTGTTGCTCCAGGATTGATTTCACACATTTGTTTATAAAATAATAAAATGTTTAGTACGGTGCATTTTTTTTACATTACTTAAGCATCTCTAACTTTTTTTTATTTTTAGCATTATAAACTCTAGATGATAGATAATAAAGCCCAGAGTGTCTTCTTTTCAAAGATACATAAACTGTGAATGTAGACCAAATTATTCAGCAACTGTAAAGGTTTCAGTTTGGGATGATTGTTTTTGAGAAAGTGCCTCTGACGGTGAGGGAAAGGAGGACACCGATATAGTCTCAGAAAACATTTTACAGAAATCTCATTTTGCATGCTATCTTCATCAAATTTGAAATATAAGCTCATGAGACACTTGGCTTTCAGGTCATATTTTTTATAGGACATTACATTAATGGTTTCCTGTGTTTGTATATGGAAAAACAAATATTGAACAGAATACAATTTTTTTTCTCATAACTTCATAATGTATAACTTTAAAATAATTATAATTAATAGTGACATATTTGCTGACATATTTGTTAACATTTATTCATTTGACAAACAATACTACTTATTTATTTATTAGTTTATTTTCGAAATTTTCCAACAAATAAGCAGCTACTTCACCCAAGTGCCTTTATTTATTTATTTATTTATTCATTTGTTTGTTTGTTTGTTTGTTTATTTATTTCATCCTTTATTTATTTATTTATTTGTATTTATTCTATTTATTTAAAAAAAAAATTCCAAACAAATAAGTAGCTACTTCACCCAAGTGCCTTTATTTATTTATTTATTATTTATTTTTAATTTAATTTAATTTAATTTGACAAACTATCTCACAATGAACACTGTGTTGTAAAAAAGGTTTCAAGTTGACTTTAAAAGCAGATTACATTTCTAACATTTTTTTTCCTGTTATGTGACATCTGTGAGTGCATGGTTGCAGTCTGCAGTTCATTCCAGTCAATTCCAATGAGAATTCTCCAGCCTGAAGCTTATTCCCTAAAAACACTCAGGCAGAAATTTGTGGGTGATTGCAAACAGGGAATCGAATTCTCAAACAATTTGAAAGGGTTGTTATGAACTTCTGCTATGTATTTTGAGTCATTATGTCAGCAGTTTTGATATATAAAAGATTTCCAAGGGTGTTAAGTGCAGCTCCGGAGACCGTAATAAAATTATGACGAACACAAAAAACTGCACCAAAAAGTACAAAATGTAATATTTAAAGTATATATAAAAACATTTTATGATTTTTCCCATCCGCTAATTTTGCAGATTCATCCATTTTAAAGAAGTCAGTTTTTCAAAAGCTTTCATCTAAATTAATGGCAGATAATTAAAATAAAAGTGTCACCATGACATCAAAATATAAAAGCATCTCATGTTTACCAACACAAGTCACCTGTCAATCACATGAGATAAGACAATAACTGACCATCAAGCTACGCAATCAATTCAATTCAATTCATGTTTATTTCTATAGCGCTTTTACAATGTAGATTGTGTCAAAGCTGCATAACATAGAAGTTCTATTAAACAGAAACTGCGTCAGTCCAGTTTTCAGAGTTGAAGTTTAAATTAGTTCAGTCCAGTGTGGTTTAATTTTCACTGCTGAGAATTCAAACACTGAAGAGCATATCCATCAATCCAAAAGTCCCAACCAAGTGGCGACAATCAGTTCCTGAAAAACTTAATCTAATTCCATCCTACAGTTTTTCCTATTCATATATAGGGGTGCTGGTACGAGCTCTATGACTACACTTCGAGGGTGTCGCAGATGAAAGTAAAGAGTGGGGGGGGGGGGGGGATGGATTATTCATTCACCATATCAGTAGCCATTTTCCTCCTTTTTTAAATAACATCAAGGACCACCACTCATGTTAAAAACAAACAAAAATGTATTTAATTCCTATTGAAGAAATTAAAATATCACCTACATCTTGCGTGTCCTGATGGTGAACAATAAATGAAATGTTTTTTTTTTGTTTGTTTGTTTTTTTTGGGGGGTGGGGACTATTTCTTTGTGAAGTTTATTTATAAACTAATTTCGAGAGGATCCCAGGTCCCGCGTTAGCTAACACATGATTCACCAATCAGATGATTCCTAACTCACTGTAAATAACCAGAATTTCATTCCTCAGTTATCTTCAGCTTGAAGAATCCCCCTTCCACCATTAGTCCTCCATCTTTTCCTAGACAGGGCAGCACGGCGGCCCAGTGGTAATTACTGTTGCCTCACAGCAAGAACATCACTAGTTCAAGTCCTGTGTGGAGTTTAAATGTTCTCCTCGAGCTCACGTGGGTTTCCCCCTGGTTCCCCGTTCTCCTCCCACCTTCCACGGACATGTGACATAAGTAAATTGCCTAAACCAAAATTGGCACAGCAGATGAGCTCTTAGCCAGCAGTATATCTCTCCATAGAAATTCCTAATTTGTCTTTAGCCATAAACAGCAGGGGAGTTCTCGAGATCTACCTGAGCTCAAACTCCCCTCTCACCCTGCAAAAGGGAGGGAGCCCCGGGCTCGAGGATCTTGAGCTCAGGGCTCTCTCCAGGGACAGCATGCCAAACACGCTTTTATAATCAATCATCTGCTAAGTGAGAACTCTTGAAAAACTAAAGGCATCGCAACTCATAATAATAAATAACTTACTCTAAATCTTACAAGTCTTCTATATGAAAACTAAGTGTTACAACAGAAATAGTTTGACACTGAAAAACTTCATCTTTCACGTTGTTTTATATTTCATACTCATCCTCCAATATGATTCCAATGTGATTCCCAGTGAATTACAGGAAGGCCGAGGAGTTCTTCACAATCGATTATTGGCTCCACTTCTATGGAATAGCCAATTTTGAAGGTCTACTTGCCCTGCGTACGCCAATTCCAATATGATTAAATAAAACAAAACCATAAAATATTAACACTATTTTGCGCTACAATCACAAAGAAAGGAAAAAATTGTTTGGATCCCTGAATGAATTGTCGGGCATACAAATGACCGTACAGACTCTACCTTTCTGTAAGACAGTGGTCAGACAGAGGCCGGCAGTATTGATTGAGATTGTGTTTCTGATAGCCTCCCTCAGCCTGCGGTCACACCCTCTCTGTGTTCTTCAGACGCTCTGAAACGCCAGCGATCAATACAAAGCCTTGCACTGCCGCCAGCCGCTGCTTATTCTCTAACCTGGGGCTTCCTTTGTTGTTTATTTTTCCGTTTCGGCTCAATGAAACAGATCTGAACTTTAATAAATATCATCTTGTGTGCAGCGAAGGGGACATGCAGAGGCGTGGCGTGTAAAGTGGTGGAGATTAAAACGTCGCAGTCCTTTAAATGTGTGTGAGAGGCGTACAGACGAGTCATGATGATTTAATTTATGACTACTGGATCTGTATACTAATGCATAGTGATTGTTTAAAAAGGAATTAAAGGTCAGCTGTCAGTTAGTGTTGGGTTGCCAATGTCATACTTGGAGATTTTAAGTGACTGAAGATGATTTTACACTCAATGATTTTACTCCTTTCTAACAATTGAGGCCTTGATCCCAAACATGTTTGATATTATTGACTTATGAGTGAATAGTATCTGACAGGATGTCCACAACAGCCAATGAGAGCGAGCAAGACTCACCAATCAGATGTTGCAGGCTTTTATACATGTAGCTGAAAAATGGCAGACACAAAAGTTTATTTAGTTATATATATAGTTAGGTCCATAAATATTTGGACTTTGAATTTCTACACAATTCTAACATTTTTGGCTCTATACACCAACACCATGGATTTTAAATAAAACTAATCATGTAGGAATTACAACAGTTTGCATATGTGCCTCCCACTTGTTAAGGGTCCAAAAGTAATAGAGTGGAGGAACTATGACGTCACCTTGTAGGTTTATCGGCTGCTAGCATAAAACTGGTTCCCTCGATAAAATCCCTACAGGATTTTCCCATAGCCTTTTCGAAGTTTGCAAATAATAAGCTCTGTGTTCAAACACTGTTCATTACACCTAAACGTTTTGTCCAGCCGAATAATCCTCACACGAAAATATAGCTTTTAGCACTTTTGGATCTTAAATGCAAACGCAAGAACTTAAAAGCTAACATTAGGCTATAAATGGACTACGGTGCCTTCAGGGCGCTCTGCTTTGACGCCAGCACCACCCTGCTACAGACAACTTTTCAAGCTTATTTTTAGAAATATGGTCCATGACAAAGATTTACTCTCTCGATTTATTATATTATAATTCATGCTACATATTATAAATGCATAAATACACAAAAACACATTGACCTACGTGCCTTTTGAATCGTTTTTACGTGGCAAATACATCTGTTTTGCTTTACGGTTGTTGTAAAAGTTTTAAAACTGTATGAATAAATGTGCCTACATAGTATTATCATAAGATATATTTAAATAAGTGTAATCGCTCGCATGCACACAGCCTGCTTACCTTAACAGACGACAGAAATGAGGCGTGAGGAACAAGTCTATCAAATGCCTGCAAGTTCAATCATGGATCGAGAACAACATTCAATATTCTTTTTTTGTCACGAAGTACAGCGAAAAGCAGCCCATACAGTCACATATGCTATACATTTTATGAAGGAGTGTAAATATTGCAGTAATGACATATAGTTAAATGAGTTCAGATGAAGAAAAAAACGACGAAAAATCACTTGATCACGTTAAAATTACAGTTAATATTAGGGGTGTGACGAGACGCCTATACTCCACGAGACGAGACGAGACGAGACGAGACACGAGATTGGGTTCACGAGAATGAGACGAGATTTTTACACTATTTTACACAAATATTTTGCTAATATATGAATGGAAAATAGATTTAGATTTATTTATTTATTTATTTATTTATTTTTGTCACAAAATGCAAAACAATTTAGGTGTTTTTTAATTAACTTGTAATGAATTTACTTCCTTTTTTTATGTATACAATTTCCATAATTATTCCCATAATTTTATGTATACAATAGTTTTATATTAGTTTAAATTGAAACTGCAAAATATTTGTTAATATTTAAATAGAAAATAGCAATCTCTACCTACAGGCTTTTCTCCTATAGCATTTCAGAGTATTTACATTGCAGATCTTGATGGTCAATTCGGACAGTGTCCGATTTTTTTTGATGACCTGCTTACATTTATCATCTTATAAATGTGACTCGTACACAATTGACTGCAATTACACAGTACACGGCAAAAGGCGCAATGACCAGAAAAAAAAGCGGGCGCTGACTAACAGCTGATAATAAATCGCTCTTTTTTTTCTCTATTCCTGTATTTATTCAGTTCGCATGGTTTCATTTTTTTATTTTCTTCTTGACAAGTTGTTTTGCTGTAGTTTTTGACAAAAACAATTTCTCATTTGGCCATTTTTTTTTTTTAATAATTATTTTTATCGGCAAAGGACCTTGAGCCGGGAATCGAACTCGGGTCGCCGCGAGCACCTTGGTGCTATATATCGACGCACTAACCACTAGGCTATTGGTGCCGACCAATTTTTTGTTTTAATCTAGGCCTTTTTAAACCAGTATGCATCTTGATGTAATGTCCATGGCGTGATTTCTGCACGTGATGTATGCAACAGTATTCCGTGGCGGATGGTGCGCTCTCTTTCTCTCTCGTGAACAGGCTTAAATACTTGTGCTACATCACACATATAAAAGCTTTTTTAGTCCCTTTGTGGAATTTGGTCACATGAACCAGGAAAAAAAAAACGTCCGCTTTTCACGTACAGCATAAACGTGTTTGGTAATGATGAAGGCGGGTGTGTTGAGTCTCCAGCAGTTCAGTATGTGTTTGCTCGCTTAGAGATGTGTGTAGGTGCAGAGAATATTGTGTCAAACAGCTGTGTGGACTGTTCTATCACAAAATGCGGCTAAAAGTCCTACACGATGGTAGCCTAATAGTTTGATTTTGGTGTTTACATACATGTACTGCACTTAAATAATGCGACTTTCAGCACATCTAAAGTGACATTCCATCGTGTAGTAATGTCCGTGGTAAATTTGTGTGGCTATAGTTGCAGCCTCTGCTTGCTTGGACATGAATAACGCAGCAGCCTTTGGCCGGTGAGAAAAAAAAAGCGGTTACGTCACACCCGCCCGCCCAACCGAGTGGAATGTGCAACACAGAGGCCAGCCTTACCAAGTGTGTGCAAAGCACTTGATTTGTGGTTTAAATTCAATCCTGCTTCCAATCTTCAATGCTAATTTTACCCTCACGCTCCATCATGATAACATCTACTCATGAGACAACTTTTCACCTCGACGAGAAATCTCGTCGTGATTTAATCTCGCGAGATCTCGTCTAACGAGATCTTGTCACACCCCTAGTTAATATGTATATATTTTTACACATTTATTCACACGTTTGCATTACTCAGAGCAGGAAAGAGACAGGCTGCACTGTGAGCAGTATCTTCATAATATCGTTTAAATAAAATAAATGATCAACAAATGAATCTGTCTCGACAGCCTTTACAAGTGAAGGCATTATCTACACACAATATTAATTCCCAATTAGAAAAACACAACAAACTATAAAATACAATTTATGAAAATACTTGAATTACAGACAAATCCAAACGCCCAAAGCAAGCAAGCTGCGCTCCAGACCAGATCAGCTAGATGACGTATAATGTCTCTGACACCACCTGTAGTCCCATTTAGCAACTTGATAGCAATTGTCTTTTAAAAGAAGCGTAACCAATTTAAAAAATCAAGAGTGTGATGTAACTGATGTGTTTTATGTCGTAGAATAAAACGTGAAAGTATCTTGAGTTTGTGTTAGCCACGAACCTTATTTAAACGATTTAACTAAAATCCTACTGAAAAAACCCATTGACTTTGGGACGAGGGAACTGGAACTGCTTCCGGGTTTTTGCATACAAGTTGACGTCATAGTTCCTCCACTCTATTGGACAGAATAATAATAATAAATCAACCTTTTTATTTTTTTATACTTGGTTGCAAATCCCTTGCAGTCAATTACAGCCTGAAGTCTGGAAAGCATAGACATCACCAGATGCTGGGTTTCATTCCTGGTGGTGCTCTGCCAGGCCTCTACAGCAACTACAAGTTAGATTGTTAGTCTTGATCTCATCTGTCCATAGGGTGTTGTTCCAGCATTGTGAAGGCTTTTTTTATGGCCTTCCTGTTTTTGAGGCTCACCAATGGTTTACATCTTGTGGTGAACCTTCTGTATTTACTCTGGTGTAGTCTTCTCTTGATTGTTGATTCTGACACACATACACCTACCTCCTGGAGAGTGTTCTTGATCTGACCAACTCTTGTGAAGGGTGTTTTCTTCACCAGGGAAATAATTATATGGTCATCCACCACAGTTGTTTTCCATTGTCTTCCAGGTCTTTTGGTGTTGCTGACCTCACTGGTGCATTCTTTCTTTTCAAGAATGTTCCTAACAGTTGTTTTGGTCACGCCCATTTTTTGATTGCTTGCTTGACTGATAGTGACAGCTCTTTGGATCTCATCTTGAGAGTTGACAATAACAGATTCCAAATGCAAACAGCACTTGAAATGATCTCTGGACCTTTTATCTGCTTATTGTAATTTGGATAATGAGGGAATAAAACACACCTGGCTATGGAACAGCTTAGAAGCCAATTGTCCAATTACTTTTGGACCCTTAACAAGTGGGAGGCAGATATCCACACTGCTGTAATTCCTGCTGAAACCATATTGTCCAGCTCTAATCTGCAGCATCTTCTGAGCCAATATTTTACACTGCAATAAAATGCTTTTCTTGCTTAAGATTTTGATGTCTTGTTTCTAGTCCAATTACCTAAAAATACCTAAATCAAGAAGTATTTTATAAATAAGCAAAAATATGAACTTGTTTTAAGAATAATAATGTCAAAATTAAGTGAGTTTTTTCTTAAAACAAGCAAAATACTCTGGCAATGGGATAAGCTAAAAATATTGTTTCTAAATGAAAAACAAGATTACTTTGATTGTCTAGAAAATACTTCTTGATTTAAGATGTTTTTTTTTTTTTATATTTATTCTAGAAACAAGACAAATAAAAAAGCATTTATTGCAGTGTACCAATATTCTTTTGCTAAATAGATTGTTTAGTTATTTTATTGTTTTTGTTTTTTTTTACAAAATAAAATGAATGCTGTCTGCAGTCATGTTTCAGCACTCAAGTTTATGTGGGATTGTGTTGCTGTTGTCGAATTCTCCAAATCGGGTGCGAGTTCATCAGATTAAAATGTTAAACAATGGTTTAACTCAAAAGTCTCTAACAGTTTTGAAATTGACTATGATCTGAAAATCATCCACTGTTTCCCAGGTTTTAGTTTAAGTGTTGAGTTACCCTGTTTGGAGCACATTAAATACATTTACATGGACATCAATAATCAAATAGTTTGCCTTAATCTGAATAAGACAACAATATGATTAAGGTGTTTACATGAACTGCTTTTTGAATGTTCCATTCAAGATTTATTTTTACATGTTATAGCACGTAGATCGATTATAGTCATTGCATCACCACGCTATCCACATTTCCTCCAGAGTTTCATGTAATTTGGGGTGTTTCATTTTTAACTTTTTGACTTTAACTGCAGTCCGACAGTTTCCCTTTCATTTAGGAACATTTCATTCATGCCCCCCTGACAAACTGAGGTATTGGAAGCGAGTACGAAGTATGGACTGGTGGAAGATACACACGCCGAATGGCAGAAGAAACAAAACTCTGCATTTCACTGTGTGTGTGTCTGTGATACTTTACTGACTCGGTAGGTGCAGAGAATAGTGTCAAACAGCCGTGTGTGTGTGTGTGTGTGTGTGTGTGTGTGTGTGTGTGTGTGTGTGTGTGTGTGTGTGTGTGTGTGTGTGTGTGTGTGTGTGTGTGTGTGTGTGTGTGTGTGTGTGTGTGTGTGTGTGTGTGTGTGGACTATCCTGTCAAAAAACACAGCGAAAAGTCCTACATGATAGTAATAGTTTGATTGCGATGTTTACATGTCTTTACTGCACTTCAATAATGCAACTAAAATCAGCATACTCTATGTTAACTCAATTTCTGTTTAGTTCGATTATGACCTTAATCGGATTAAATTAATCAAAAAACTCTGTTTACATGTTAGACTCTTATTACGAGTATTGTCTTAATCATATAAAAATCAGATTATTTGTGTCCATGTAAACAAACTCACTGACAGCTTTTTGCTCCAATGCAAAATGTTGGTCTATCGGCACAACTGGTTTACAGTAGTTAGGGGTGATCAAACTTGTAGTTAAAGAGCCATTGTCCTGCAGAGTTTAGCTTCAATTCTAATTAAATGCACCTACTCAAACTAATAAAGGTTTTAGACTGTCTAAAAAAAACCCAGCCAAGTAGGAGGTGAAATGCGTAGGACAGCGAAACTTTGTTCTTCGGTCACTAATTTAACACGTTCATCAACAGATGGTTAATGACTATTGCCATGAAAGTTTCCCTCTGATGAAATTCTAGCAGTGTCAGAAGATTTTAGACACTGCTGCAGTGTGACATCTCTTATGACATGTGTCAAACCAATAACCAAATTTGAGCACTTAACCCAGTACTATCCCATAACAAACTCAGGGAAATGTAACTATTTTACATATTTTGAGAAAAGAGATTAATTTATACGATTTCGTTCGATTTCTTAAGGACTGCAAATTATATGCAAAATACCTCACATGGCATTGTGATTCTCTACCCTGCTGATTTTTTTTTTCTTCCTATTCATTGTTTCTTCGCTGCTTAGTATCACAGGTTCTACTGTTTGGTTTATTATTGACTCCCCATCTCTAAAGTATCTCTTCCAAGGAAAGTAACTATTTTAAATTTTGTCAGAAAAGCGGCTAATTCATACCATTTCAATTTGCATCAATTTGCTGAGTCTAGCGAACAAGTCATTACAAAAAAAAATAAATAAAGATGACAATAATGAAAAAGATTGTTAGGTATCCAGACATGTTCATGTAAGGCCACTGTCTTAAAGAGTTAAGCTCCAACTCTTACTAAACACACATGAATTAGTTTATTTCACAAGAAACTTCTATGAAATTGAGTTGATGCTGAATGGTGTTAAACTTTGCAGTGTAGTGGTCCATTTGCTGAACCCTTTGAAGGGTTTACCCCACAGAGTGAGAGCTTCAAAGGAATAAAGTCTGTAGGGGAGCATCACTTTGTTTATGCTTTGTCTCTCCACTGGTCTAGTTTGTTTTCTTTTTTGAATGACACATATAGGCTATTGATACATTATGATAATGACTGCATTTTAAATGGGACAGGTCACCTCCCAAAGGTTGTTCCAAACTGAGAAACTCAAAATTGGCTACATGAGAGGTTTCATTTTGCTATGTCACTAAGAGTGTTTTAGGGGGGTCGATTGATTGATTGCTTGGTTAGTTGAGTTGGTTTGGTTTAGATGGTTGGTTGGGGTTCATTCAAGTCTTCACAACCATTTTAAACTACTATTTCAAACATTTTTTCTTTTCATTCTGGTGACTTTTACTGCATATAAACGCCTAATGGTGAGACAATGAAAACTTAGTGGGTTTTATTCATGTCCAAGGTGCATTTAAATGTGGCAAATCACCTTCTAAAGGTTGTTCCAAACTGAGAAACTCAGGAGAAACCCCCCTGCTCTCCCCACACTGAGCATCATGGACAGCATTGTGGCAGCAGTGGAGCCATTCAGGTTCCTGGGCACCACCATCTCTCAGGACCTAAAGTGGGACACTTACAATGACTCCATTGTCAAAAAAGCTCAACAGAGGCTGTACTTTCTTCGTCAGCTGAGGAAGTTTGATCTCCCAAATGAGCTGCTGAAACAGTTCTACACCTCCATCATTAAATCAGTCATCTGCGCATCAATAACTGTCTGGTTTAGCTCAGCTACCAAATCCGACCTCCGAAGACTACGTTGAATAGTTCAGACTGCTGAGCGAATCATTGGTACAACCCTCCCTACTCTCCAAGAACTGTACTTTTATCCAGAGCGAGCAGAAGAGCTGCCAAAATCACTCTGGACCGCTCACACCCAGCACACTGCCTCTTTGAACTTTTACCTTCTGGTCGACGCTACAGAGCACTGCGCACCAGAACAGCCCGACACAGAAACAGTTTCTTCCCTCAGGCAATCCATCTCATGAACACTTGATGATAATAATTGTGGAACCAACATCACTACTTGCTATACACTTGTTATACACATCTACACTTATTTAACAACACACTTTACATGCCAATTTGCACATAACAGCTGCACATATAATGTTGTATATAGTAATATAGCTGTGTATACACTTGTCAATTTGTATATTTGCATTCACTTCTTTTTAAAATATATTTATTATCTGTTTCTTAGCCCTGTCTCTGTAATTCTGTTGCACTGTAGAAGCTGTAGAAGCTCTGTCATGAAAACAAATTCCTCGTATGTGTGAACATACCTGGCAATAAAGCTCTTTCTGATTCTGATGACGGACCAAAATGAACCGCCGTCTTTCATTACCACTAATTGTTTGGCTTCGGGTACAATGTCACGTTGGTTGGTTGGTCGGTCGGTTGAATCGGATTGACTGACTGATTGGATGTTAATTCATGTCTTCACGACCTTTTAAATTACTGTTTCAAATGACAATTTTTCTTTTTCACTCAAGTGACTTCTACTGCATATAAATGCCCACTTGTGAAATGTAAAGAACAATGATAACGTAGTTCTGTAGTTTTTATTCAGATCCAAGGTGTGCTTTTGTATTGTTCAATAACAGTCTCTTTGCAAAACCTCAACAAGTTCACAAAACAAGCCTTATTCATTTCGGTTTCACGCATCTGGCAAAGTTCTCTGTTGTGACCCTGAAATCACACAGTATAAAGATTACTAAATGAACCATTTTTATAGGTTAGTTTCAGGGGAAAGGTTAGTAAGGAAAAAGCTTCTTGTTTTGAAAGTTAGTGTGCTTTCATGCAATTTTTTTTTTTTTTTTTAAGGTAACAGGAAAGTTTCTCATAATGCGACCCATTAAAAGCTCTTTTATACAGCACTCTTAAATGGTCTAGGTTCTACAGTACGCACAGGTTTTTGTTCTATTCACATCCTTTTGGTACAGCTGTGACCCTGGTATTAAAACGAAAGTATAGTGTCAGAAAGAATTAATGTATTAGTAATTCTAGGTCCTTCTGATTTGAACAAGTTTGCGTGTAAATTGAAATCTTCTCAATGGTCATTTCCTTAAGCAGACTTGTTATTCAGGAGAAAGATAGACACTTAAAGCTCTTAAGGACTTCTTTGACAGCACATAATATGCAAATACTACTCATGGCAATGTGATTCTTAACCCTTTAGATTTTCTTTCTTGCCATTCACTGTTTCTTATCTGCTTAGCATCGGAGGTTTCTACTGTTGAGTCTTACTTTATTAATATTCTTTCCTTCTTCTCTGATACACACTGGGCAAAAATATTGGCTACCCATCCACATGAAGTATCCCCATTAACTTTTACTTTCAAACTGAAGTGTGTACATGAATCTATTAAAAAAATACAAATGTATATAAATAAAAGCATTAAAAATGTCCATTTCCAACACCAGGGCAATAATCAAGAAACTCTAAAGGAAGCTGTCTATCATCTTGATGCAGCGTGAGGAGGATAGTTTTAGTTTTCAAAGATGCTCCAAGGATTAAAACTCAATAAATAATAATACAGATGAATAAATGATCAATAAACATCACCCTCATCAGGATATGTTGGACAGTTTTAAAAAAGGGAAAAATATCTTCTGTACTTATTCAAAATTCCTGCATATTCAGTTGCAAGACACTAGTGGATCATCAAACAAGATGTTTTGGCAGACAAACATTAACTGTGCATTTTAAAAGTTTGACCAAGAGTTTCAATGCATGTACTGTAAATAAACACAGTGATTCACTCTAAAACCTATATTTAATTTTGCAGCTTCTCCAATATTAATTATATGTGACTGTAGACCGGTATATGCACAGGTATATACTGTATAGTATATATTTTTTCTACAGACAAAAAATACACTGTATGGGTCAACATTATCATTTTTCATATTTTTTTTTATTCCAAAGCTAAAAGTTAAGATTGTTCCATGAAGACATTTTGTAAACTTCCTACTGTAAATATACCATGCATTGTTAACAACGTAAAGTTGATTTTATAAATATTTTAATTTGTTTTTGAACCCTCAGATTCCATATTTTCTCAGCCAAATACTGTTTGTGTTTACTAATAAACCATCCATAAATGGAATATGTATTTATTCATCTTTTAGATTCATACATCTCAGTTTTTTAAAAAAAATTGATGCTTATGAGTTTTGTTGTATATGGTTAACTATTTTTAAATATTGTACAGGCATATATACATTAACAGTAGTCAGGTTAGTTTCAAACTAGGGTTGGACAGTTTGACCAAAATTATATTTCACAGTATGAGGAATGGAGTGGCGTGGTGGAGCAGTGGGTAGCGCTGTCACCTCACAACAAGAAGGTCGCTGGTTCGAGCCTTGGCTGGTCAGTTGGCATTTCTGTGTGGAGTTTGCATGTTCTACCCCTGTTTGCGTGGGTTTCAGGTGCTTAAGTTTCCCCCCACAAGTCCAAAGACATGCGCTATAGGTGACTTGGGTAAGCTAAATTGTCCGTAGTGCGTGTGAATAAGAGTTTATGGGTGTTTCCCAGTGTTGGGTTGCAGCTGGCAGGGCATCCGCTGCGTAATACATATGCTGCATACGTTGGCGGTTCATTCTGCTGTGGCAACCCCTGATTAATAAAGGGACTAACCAGAAGGAAAATGAATGAATGATTGAGTATGAGCAATTTTATTTCACAGTAACAACATCTTTCACAATATAATTTTATCTATAAAGGTAGTTATTCCAGAAAAAATTACAAAAGGTTTGATCCTATTTAATCATTTAGTATTTTATGTATTATAGTATATTATATTTAAATATAGTAAACAAAATATAACCTACGATGAACAACAAACTCAACTGTACGCCACATTTCACAGTTTTATGAGGACCTTATTAGTGTAAACATTTCTCAAGTAACATCTTCTCATAGATATAAAATGCATCCCTAGTAAGTGACAGGAAAATTAAACTTAAATATCAAAATTTAAATATGTAAACATTAAGAAACATCAAAACTGTTTTTTTTATTTACAATTTTTGTATAAATATTGAAACTAAGTGATCTTGTCTTGCGGCATGTTGGCTCAGTGGTTAGCACTGTCGCCTCACAGCAAGAAGGTTGTTGGTTCGAGTCCCAGCTGGGCCAGTTGGCATTTCTGTGTGGAGTTTGCATGTTCTCCCTGTGTATAAAATTTTTTGTCTTAAACTCAGATGTTCAATATTCAAGTTTTGAAATTCAAATTTAAATTAAGAAATTCAAATTCAAAAGAAGAAATTCAAAATCAAAACAATTTTTAACGGAATATAAAAATTCAGATTTTTAAAATTACAATTGGCGGTGACAGTGGCACAGTAGGCAGTGCTGTCGCCTCACAGCAAGAAGGTCGCTGGTTTGAGCCTCAACTGGGTCAGTTGACGTTTCTGTGTGGAGTTTGCATGTTCTCCCTGCGTTTGTGTGGGTTTCCTCCGGGTGCTTTGGTTTCCCCCACAGTCCAAAGACATGAATAGGTGAATTGGGTAAACAATAATTGTCCGTAGGGTATAAGTGTGTGTGGATGCGAGTAGGCATAGGACGATAACCGTTTTCAAGGTATACCACTGTTTGAACAAGTCAAGGATTTAAAACCGCCAAAAAATTTTGCTATATTGTTCCTACGGTATATGTAATTTTTTTGTTTTAAGTTTTTTAGATAAACTCAACATTTTTTTTTTTTAAGTAAACTCACAGTAAACTCAAAAAAAGAAATGTTGCTTGTTCAAACTACTTCCTTAAAATGAGTTGAACAACACAATTCTTGAGATGTTGTTGGGACAACTTAATTGTTTTATGTTCAATCCACTTACTGTACAATTGTAAAAACTAATAAGTTAACTTAATTCCTTCATGTTGTCCCAACACAAATCTCTTGTGTGGAACCCAGCATTTTTTTACAGTGTATTTTGAGCACTGTAAAATATATGGACGTAGTATCCGTGACGTCACCCATAGGTTTATGAAGAACCCAAAAGAAGCTACCAGTAGGCGTGGCCAACCGTCGCCATTTTGTTACCGTGTCATCGCACCAACCGGGGCATACCATACAAGGGCAAAGAGGCGGAGGGTGAGCGGAGCTACAGACGCATGGGAAACACTTAATACTTCATTACCTGAGACTCGTTTGTGTTCTGACCACATGTGCTTGGTTGTAACTATATCAATAAAGTGCTTACATTTTTAAAAACACTGTTTCATAAGCAATGTCATAAGCGCAATGCTTAGTGGCTCAATGTATTACACATAGAGCCACTATAAGCATCGTTCTTATGACGTTTTTCAACAGGAGGAAAGTGCGAATTACTTCCAAACACCTCAGATATAGTCTGTGTTAGTAAATGCAGGGCTATTGATTAAATCCAGGCAGAATTGTATGACAACGCTTCAGATGACTGTTCTATAGCCTACAGCTAATAAATCTGTCAGATTCTGGAGTGAATTACAGGTCTAAAGAACATTATAAATGATAAATGATCTTAAATAAAACAAATACATTCATAGAGATGGTATAATTTCACTCACGGAGGCCATGTGAATGGTTTGTGAGTACAATTAAGTGCTCACAGCATGCCATATCATCTGATAATTGTAAGAAATAATTCCAAAAGGCATCTGACCGTGTAAAGCCACATAAAACAACACAAAAATACGATGAATATGCCGAGATCAGCGGCTAATCAGCTGAGGTGAAGTGACGGTGACCAGCGAGAGCTAGCTGTCACTCAAGTGGCCACGCCCTTAATTATGCAAAAATAATATAACCTAATATAAAGGAAATGGATGAGTTATAAAAAAAATTCACCCCCTCACAGTTGTCACGAAGGGTAATATTAGCTATATGAACCAAAATTGTTCTTTGTACCAGGCTGTAAACATCTTTTTTTGTGCTGTAAAGTTGGCCATTTTAACAGTGGGCTCAATCAAAATTTGCTCTATTATGGAGCCAGGACTAGCGGAATTTTGATGAATTGCAGTTTCAGTTACTTCCGTATGGGCTTCCCGAGGGAGAGCGAGAGGTTGCCGCTTGATTTTGAGCAGAAAAGATATCCAAGATGCTGTTTTAAATTGTAATGAAATCTATGTTTTGAAATTAAATGAAGAGAGCAAAAGTCAATCATTCATTTATATTATTTAGCCTGACCTGTTTACTGTTATAAAATGTTGTTGTTTTTTACCCAGACATTTAAAAAGAACATATTTTAGAGCAATAATCACAATACCATAAAACCGTGGAATTGTGATATTTTTATCCAAGGTCCGTCAGAATCATACCTGCCAACATTGGGATGTGTAAATAAGGGATATGCCCACCATAATCGTTTGATTACATTAAATAGCAGGTGTCACTTTAAAAATGCACACATCTAACGCTATAATGAAAGCTTTTGATTGCTTTCCTAACTGTTTTTGCTCATTTAGGAAAAAGTTAGTCATGTTTGAAAAAAAAAACAACAACACCAAGATAGACATCTTTAAATGTTATTATTATTAATGATGTGTATATGTCTGTTCAAACACACACCCGAAACCCAGACTTTCGCTCCACTTTAAATCGCGTGTTTAGAATCCATTTGGGAAACAGCGTCTATTTATCACTATGAAGCGCGTCAGCTGACATCACGCACCGCTATTTGACTGTTTTGAGGATTGCATAGGAGGGGCTACGGCACCTGTAATGAAAAGGAAGAAAATCCCGCCATTTTTATATTTATTTCAAAGTGTTTTCGCGCCTAAATATAACAAAACACAGAACAGATTGATATTTAAGAGCAAGGGGCGGCCCCTGGTGGTTCGGCGGTGTGAGATACGTATAGGGAGGAACGGCTCTTTAATGTTTATTGCCACCCTTTAGAGAAAGACTAAAAAAAATGGGAGAAATACGGGAAAATAGCTTTACGTGATGATAGCGGGATAGAACTGTAAAATACAGGAGAATTCTGGAAAAACCGAGAGGGTTGACAGGTATGGTCAGAACCGTATACCAGCCCATGCCTAGATGCAAGACAGTATGGCAGTTTCCCAGTATCGTGTTGCGGCTGGAAAGGCATCCACTGTGTAAAACATATGCTGAAATAGTTGGCGGTTCATTCCGCTGTGGTGACCCCTGATGAATAAGGGACTAAGCCGAAGGAAAATGATCATGTCTTGTTGAAAATATAAAGCAACCGGGAAAACTGTCTGCTAGCCTTTTCTCAGCATCAGGCATGCTACATATGAGTTAGCCACACCCACTTATTTACATTTTGCAGTATACACAGAATACAAAATTATGTTACGGTAAACATTTTATTCTAGCGTAATGATATACACCATCATACCACCTAGACCTATTTCAAACCAATTGCATTCAATCACACAAACCATGTGCTAAACTACAAGCAGATTCTGTGATTTTCCATCACAGACTACACAACAGTGTGATGCTCCTGAAGTCATATGGAGAAGCTCTAGTGTGAAAACACATCAGGTCTGTGCTGTGAAAACCTCCCAAGCACTGATCCAAAATAATAGACCCGAAGAGTACAGCCAGCATTTTGCGAAGGGGGGATTGTGGACAAAACACTATTGGGTTTCAGAGGGAGTCTAAAGAAAGTTTAGCGCAAGTAATGATAGGGATTAGAGTTGGTCTTATCAATCTCGACCCCATTAGTCTTCAGTGTCTTTCTCCTGGATGTCTTCCTCTGAAACAAAGGCCAGCATCTGGAGCGGCTATCAGAGAACTCCCACCAGCTATCTGTAACAGATCGATACGTGCAACTCCCACACACCCGCTGAGTGTTGGCTGACATACAGAATCACGAACACACACACACACACACACACACACACACACACACACACACACACACACACACACACACACACATACACACAAGCCTGTCAGCGCTACAAAACACTGCCATCAAAGCTCCGTCTCATGGAAGATTTCCGACGGGATGTCTTATTTAAGCTTTCATATCCGATTATGTAATATAGTGATGTATTTGCAGTCATGGGCAAAGAGAACAGGGATGTATGAAAGCATGCATTAGAGATAATGTACATTACCGTTTTCCTGAAGCTGCATTTGCATTTCTGTTACAGGCAGACGCTCTTACATGAAAGCCCTTACAGTGCATACTAAACAAAGCAGGTCGTGCGGGACAATGTAATTGAGTAACTAGTACTGTATATAGAGCTCGAGACGGGACGCCTACAAACCGCCCACAATGATTGGCTGGCTTCATGCAATGTGCTTTTCAATTGAAGGCAAAGAACAGTGCCACTTTTCAGGTAACAAGCGAGTTTGTGCAGTGAGTAGCAGCGTGGCATGACAAAACGCTACATGGTTGCCTTTTGTCACATCGCGACTGCAGCTTTACAGTTGAGTGAGCTCAGGAAATAATCATGAATAAACACGCTTTGCTGAAAAAATGTGTCTGTAGGACATTGTGTCTGGAAGTTCAATTATAATCTGTCTATAGTGGAATGATTTGTGATGCTTTAAGTTCCTGTACTGTTTTTAAATCAGATTAATAATTAAATAAAGAAGTATTAATAATAATTAATACACCATTATAATTTTAATTGTACTCTTTCATTGAGAAATACCTATCAAATTTAATAAGCTGAAATGTATGAAAATTTTAAAGCATTTTTACACAGTGTACAATTTTGCTTATTAATTAACTCATTAATTTTCCTTCAGCTTAGTCCCTTATTTATCAGGGGTCGCCACAGTGGAATGAACCACCAACTATTCTGGCATATGTTTTATGCTGTGTTCATACCAGACGAATATCAAAATAATCACCATATTTGCCCGTAAATAGACGAGTGAACATTTTGAGTTTACTCGCTTCATTTCCATGTCAAATTCACTTCACAATAGAAGCAGATTCGCATCATGGGAAGGGCTTCTGTCTGCTTGGTGAATCTAGTTTCATTGCTAAATGACTAACATGGGTTTTATTGAGAGAATAGCTGTGTTTATGTGCTTTAGGAAGGCTGATAAACAGCATATATTTGTTCGACAACGTGTCTGAGTCCCCTAGATACATTCAGAGGTGCACCCAGCTCTGTGAGTTTCTCAACTCCTCTAGAAACCATAGCTGGATGATGGAGGCTTTCAGCGGTGCTTCCGACCGAGTATGGAGCTAATAATATGCCAAAACAATCTGAATTTGAATTGTGTTAATTTGAATTACTGACAATTGTAATTTATTCATTCATTCATTCATTTTCTTTTCGGCTTAGTCCCTTTATTAAACCGAGGTAGCCACAGCGGAATGAACCGCCAAATTATTCAGCACATTTTCTTATGCAGTGGATGCCCTTCCAGCCGCAACCCATCTCTGGGAAACATTCACACACACTCATACACTACAGACAATTTAGCCTACCCAATTCACCTGTACCGCATGTCTTTGGACTGTGGGGGAAACCGGAGCATCCGGAGAAAACCCACACCAACTCAGGGAGAACATGCAAACTCCACACAGAAACGTCAACTAACCCAGTCGAGGCTCAAACCAGCGACCTTCTTGCTGTGAGGCGACAGCACTGCCTACTGTGCCACTGTGTCACCGCCAATTGTAATTTTAAAAATCTGAATTTTTATATTTCGTTAAAAATTGTTTTGAATTTGAATTTCTTCTTTTGAATTTGAATTTCTTAATTTAAATTTGAATTTCAAAACTTGAATATTGAACATCTGAGTTTAAGACAAAAAAATTTATAGACGTGTTTTCAAACTTCAGATTTTTTGTGTAATAATAAATAAATAAAATCAAAGTGCAGAACAATTTAGGTGTTTTTTATAATCAACTTGCAATGAATCTACTTCCATTTTTAGCATGCAATTTCCATAATTATTCTCATAATTTTATGTATGCAATAGTTTTATATTAGTTTATATTGAATTCTATGCAAATGAACTTGCAAACACTGCAAAATATTTGTTAATATATAAATGGAAAATAGCAAACTCCTGGCTTTTCCCCTATAGAATTTCAGAGTATTTACACTGCAGATCTTGATGGTCAATTCGGATTTTGTGACAGTATTCGATTTTTTTGATGACCTGCTTACATTAATCATCTTTTAAAGGTGACTCCTATCCGATTGTCTGCATTTACATTGCACATGGCAAAAGGCGCAATGACCAGAAAAAAAGAGAGGGCGCTGACTGACAGCTGACAATATAGGAGCGCTCTTTTCTCCATTCCTGCATTTATTCTGTTCGCATGGTTTCATTTTTTATTTTCTTTTTGACAAGTAGTTTTGCTATAGTTTACGACCGAAAAGTTCTCATTTGGCCATCTTCTTTTAATCTAGGCTTTTTTAAACCAGTAGGCATCTTAATGTAATTGCCATGGCGCGATTTATGCACGTGGTGCATAAATCGCAGTTTTAGTTTATACTGGTTACGTGGCGGATGTTGCGTTTTCTTTCTTTCTCGTGAACATGCTTAAATACTTGTGCAATATGACAATATAAAAGCTTTTTTTAGTCATTGTGTAGAATTTGGTCACTTGAACCATGAAAAGAAAACAGTTCAGTATGTGTGCGCTTAAAGATATGTGTAGGTGCAGAGAAGTGTCAAGCTGTGTGGACTGTCCTGTCGCAAAATGCGGTTCTACACGATCGTAATAGTTTGATCGCTGTGTTCAGGGGCGATTTTAGGGGGGCTCAGCTCCTTATAAGGTAAAAAATAATAAAATAAAAAATATATATTTTTATATATATATATATATGTATACATATATACAGTTGAATTATTAGCTCCCCTTTGAATTTTGTTTTCTTTTTTAAATATTTCCCAAATGATGTTTAACAGAGCATGGGGATATTCACAGTATGTCTGATAATATTTTTTTCATCTGGAGAAAGTTATATTTGTTTTATTTCGGCTAGAATAAAAGCAGCTTTTAATTTTTTAAGAACCATTTTAAGGTCAAAATTATTAGCCCCTTTAAGCTAAATTTGTTTTTGATAGTCTACAGAACAAACCATCGTTATACAGTAACTTGCCTAATTACCCTAACCTGCCTAGTTACCCTAATTAAGTTATTGGAAATGAGTTATTAAAACTATTATGTTTAGAAATGTGTTGAAAAAATCTGCTCTCCGTTAAACAGAAATTGGGGAAAAAAATAAACAGGGGGGCTAATATTCAGGGGGGCTAATAATTCTGACTTCATTTGTATAAAATTTAATAGTAATACACTTAAAAATGTTTGTTTAATATGGGTTGTATACTAGTATTCCACTGTATTACATAGACAGGCACAGCCATTTGAGTTCTGAATAAGCCAAATAGGCTCAACCCACCTGTTTACTGTAGTAAAAACCCCTTTCTATATTCAAGTGCATTATTTGTTTCCATGTATTAAATAAATAACTTTTCTAATTAAATCACATACATTGAAATACATATTTTTAAACTTACAGGCTAATTCACATATTTTAGGATCTGCATGATTTATTATGATAATAATAAATAAGAAGTATACATTTTTGTTAATACTAGACAACACTTGATGTTTCTATCTCTGTCAGTGACTCAGTGACAGTTAAAACAAGTACATTCTCTAAGTGGTTCTGTCACTGTTTAATCCTTTCTGTGCAAGACTGTATGGTATAGTTGTAGCCACACAAACTGTAAAGTGTTTACTATTGGTAGTTCATTTTGGAAAAAAAAAAAAAGCTAAATGTTTATTAAGAGTTACATTTTTTGCTGGAGGAGGTGAACGCTGAGAAAACCCGACTGCTCCTCCGTGACATTGGGATACAGGTGATACAAGGTTATCTATATCAAAGAACTGCAAATAAGCAGATATTATAACAATTCATCAATAAACACACAGCTCGTTCTCTCACTGTCCACAGCTGTGATTTGCTGATCAAATGAAAAACAAAAGACAGGGAGGAGCTGAATTCAAATTTAAAGGAGACTGAGGGCACTAATTTAGTGTACAGTTTATGAGCTAATCGCAAAAGTTTTAGGGGGGCTGAGTAGAAATATAGGGGGGCTACAGTACTGCACTTCAATAATGCGGCTTTCTGTACATTCAAAGTGACATTCCATCGCGTGGTAATGTCCATGGTTAATTTGTGTGGCTACAGTGCGGTTACGTCACACCCGCCCACCCAACCGAGTGACATGTGCAACAAAGAGGCCAGCGTTACCAGGTGTGTGCAAAGCACTTGATTTGTGGTTCAAATTCAATCCTGTTTCCAATCTTCGATGCTAGTTTCACCCTCATGCTCCATCATGATAACATGTCAACTCACGAGACAACTTTTCACCTCGACGAGAAATCTCGTCGAGATCTAATCTCGCAAGATCTTGTGACACTAACCACTGAGCCACAGTGTCGCCAATATAAAATCACTGATATTTTAAAAATGCACAGAAATACAAACACTTCCTTGCGAGTAACCCAATCTGAGCAGTGCAAGAGACCTCAAGTGAGGTCAAGCAGACTAAAAACAGCCAGATGATGAAAGACGAGCAAAACTCCCAGCCGCCGAGGATTCAGCTTAAATGTTGAATCACCTAAAACTGAATAAACAGTCCTGTGCATTTTTCCCTTCTGTATTTATTTATTTCTCCTTTCTTCCTCACAAACATCTACCCACCCTCAACTGCCCGAACTCACATGGGCTTTGCATGATAAATCTCTCTCATTAGTTTCAAACCAACTTGTCAGAGTGCAGTAATGCGGTGTTCGTCTCTCCCTCGGGACGCTTTCTAAATTCAGCCTTGTTTGTTATTATGTGTGTGCGTGTGTGCGCTTGTTTGTGGTGGGCCAGTTGTCTGGAGGGGATTAATCCAGCGTTAAATGCAAAACACTTTGAGAAAGATGATTTACATATCAATTAAGCATTAAAGGCAGGTCATTTGGCTTCGCACACAACGTCATATACACATTTTAGATCTCTGGAGGTTGATGCCAGACCTTTGCGATGCTGTACACACACACACACACACACTCTGTCTCAGTGTCCGGCTGCTCGAATACACACCCTGCTGCTCATTAATCATGGTGGTGTGTGAGTGTGACAGGTGAGCAGAAGGTGGACACAGACTCACCTCTCCATGCTCCGCAGGAATATAAACATCCAGACTCATCCTGACCGCTCTCCCTCTCTCTCCTGCCTTCGATATTCAATGCGGACGCATTTCTGCTTTGAGCTTCCATACTTGTCAAGATTTGACACTTCCACCCATGGAACATCTGTGCATCTAAATTGGAAATTAGAGAGAGTGTTTAAATCTAGCATAATTAAAAATTCTCCAATAATGCATTTTGTGCAAAATCCCCACAACCTCAATGTTATCTTTTTTGAAGTGTCTCTGTCTTACTATCCATCCATCCAACCAACCAACCAACCAACCTCCATCTATCCAACATCCATCCATGCATCCAACAAACCATGCATCCATACATCCATCCACCCACCCACCCAAGCAACCAACCAACCGTCCATCCATGTATGTATCCAACCAACAAACCAACATCCATCCATCCAACCAACCATCTGTCCATTCATCAAACCAAACTTTCCATCCATCCGACCAATCAACCATCCATCCATCCAACTAACCATCCATCTATCCAACCATCCAACAAAGCATCCATCTATCCAACATCCATCCATCCACCCACCCAAGCAACCAACCAACCATCCATCCATCTATTTATGTATCCACCAACCAACTTCCATCCATCTATCCATCCATCCACCCATCCAACAAACCATCCATCCAACATCCATCCACCCACCCAAGCAACCAACCAACCATCCATCCATCCATGTATGTATGTATCCAACTAACCAACTTCCATCCATCCATCCATCCATTCATACACCCATCCATCCACACAACTAACCAACCAACCATCCATCCAACAAACCATCCATCCATTCAACAAACCATCCACCCGCCCAAGCAACCAACTAACCATCCATCCATCCAACTAACCATCCATCTATCCAACCATCCAACAAAGCATCCATCTATCCAACATCCATCCACCCACCCAAGCAACCAACCAACCATCCATCCATCTATTTATGTATCCACCAACCAACTTCCATCCATCTATCCATCCATCCACCCATCCAACAAACCATCCATCCAACATCCATCCACCCACCCAAGCAACCAACCAACCATCCATCCATGTATGTATGTATCCAACTAACCAACTTCCATCCATCCATCCATCCATTCATACACCCATCCATTCAACAAACCATCCACCCGCCCAAGCAACCAACTAACCACCCATCCATGTATGTATCCAACCAACCAACTTCCATCCATCCATCCATCCATCCATCCATCCATCCATCCATCCATCCATCCATCTATACATACATCCAACAACATCTCTTGTCTTTTCTAATTGGTTTCACAGCTTGAGGGTGAAACAACTAGTAATCCACGTGAGATCCACCAATAGCAACCATCAGATCAGATTCTAATAGACAAAAACAGTGTACCACTCTGACTTTTTTTTTCTCATTGAAGAATGCAATTCATTCACATACAGTATACTCCATAAACAAGAAGAAAGGACATTGCTTAATTTACACTAAATGCTACAATTGAATTTGAGTATCAAAACATAGGGTAAGGTACAGTATGACAAACGGAGGTTATCTTTGTAGAAAATTCAATATTTAGTGTTTAATTATTTGTAGTAGTTCAATGTCTTTAAAGATTACAGTTCATCACATTTAATTAAATTGTTTATTTTATCATTTAATTAATAGATTTTGTTCGGATTGAATAAAACATCCAACGTCTGGATGGTAATGGATGGATGGATGGACGGATGAATGGATGGAACCTCAAATGTCTGGACGGTAATGGATGGATGAACAGACGGATGGAAGGAACCTCAAATGTCTAAATGGATGGATGGATGAAACTTTAAATATCTAGATAGTCATGGATGGATGGATGGATGGATGGATTATAATCACTTTAAATTATATAAATTAAACAGACTTTAAAAAGTAAATATTTGTATAACTTAAAAAAATGCTTTAAAACAAAGTTAAAGTAACATAAAATAAGTCAAGCTAACATAAACCCATATGTTGGCATGATTTTTTGATCATATAATTATTGACTATATAGATATAGAGAGATCATCTTTCTGTATAATTTCTGTATTTTCCTCTTCTACAGTTTTGTGTGCATACTGTATGTGCAACAAATGGTATGAATAGAAGAGAGAGCTGCGAGATTGAGGGAGACACTGGTTAAAAGTGTTTCAGAGCAGATCTGATGTTTATTAAAGACTCGTCTCCCTGCAGGCTCACACTCATTGCACCTTAATTATGGAAGTCCTTTATTCATCTCTTACTTACCAAACGCCTACCCATCCTCATGCTCTCCCCCACAGCCTCTCATTCTTTCATTGGTTTTTCTGGACTAGAGGTGATTTCAGAGTGCTGGATCAGTGGTGGTTTCATACAGAGAGCTTTTGTGTTACATTATTTGAGTCGAGTTCTTGATTGCTGTTTTTTCACCTTCTTTACAGTCCACTGATTGTTCAGTGATGCCAATTACTGGTGGGAGAAAACAAACATCAGAATACAATTTTCTGTTGGAGATTTCATAAATGTTTTAAATCAGACATTAAATAAATGTGTACATTTACTCCTTCAAAAAAAAAAAAAATTCTGGATGCTAATATCATGGTAAAATAAAATACACTGAATGAATAGCATAGTTGTTCATGTACCATGACAGAATATACTTTAAAGAACTGACCTGGAATATATTGTGTAATAAGTGGTATTTGAAAAGAGAAAAGTATATAAAATGAAATTACATTTTATTTAAAATAATTCAAAATTAAATTGAAAACTGGAAAACATTTAATAAAAATATTGAATAAAATGAAAAAACTGAATACAATTAAATAAAAAAATAGTATAATGACATAAAATGTAATTAAAATCTAATAAAAAAATATAAAAATGTATAAAAAATAAATTAAATAAAGTAAATATTTTTTATAAAAAAAAATTGAATAAAAAATTGAACAAAAAAAATGTATACAAAAAACTGAGCATACCATATTTGATCATGGAAGAATGGGATTTAAAATAAAATAAAGTAAATTAAAGTAAAGTAAAGTAAAGTAAAGTAAAGTAAAGTAAAGTAAAGTAAAGTAAAGTAAAGTAAAGTAAAATAAAGTAAAATAAAATAAAATAAAATAAAATACATTTAATTTAATTTAATTTAATTTAATTTAATTTAATTTAATTTATTTTAATTTAATTTAATTTAATTTAATTTAAAATAAAATAAAATAAAATAAAATAAAATAAAATAAAATAAAATAAAATAAAATAAAATAAAATAAAATAAAATAAAATAAAATAAAATAAATTATTAAATGTTTGTTGTAAATTACTTGGTAGGTACCATATTTAATTTTAAAACTACAAAGTTTATTTAACTAAAATGTAATAAAAAAAATAACTCTAAATCATCATCTTGAATGTCACTCATGTCATTAGAATAAAAATAAGAATGCTTTTTATGACATATTAGCATAATGAATGATGTCTTAGCCCTTTGAGCACATTATCAGGATTCAGCCATAAATGTCATCATGGAGGAGAAGGAAAGCACATCATAAACTGACAGAGAGTTCAGACTTCAGGTTAATGATTTACACCCATATCAAAACTGCTGGTATTCACAGCGTTCACCGTCAAGCTTGCCTTCTGTTCATTCGCCCAGTCACTTTTGAGACCTTGGAGCTCTTTAAAAATGGGTTCATACTGATGAAAATGAGGAAAGTATCAAAAAAAACACTAAAAATAAAATGATTTTGTGACATACAATGAAAAGTATTTAATCAGGAGAAACTAAAATATTTAAAAATTTAAAAATTTAACCCAATAGTTATTATTTGTGACAGTAAAATTATGGAAAGCATTGCATAAAATAAAAAAAATTAAAAATAAAAAAATAATAAAAAAAAAATTGCAAAAAAATCCACCTATAAACTAGGTTACAGTCCTACAAAAAGCTTCACATGTTCCTCTCATGTCATGAAAATGAAACCGCAAGAATTTCAACTGACCCCTCAAACTTGATCAAGAGCAAGGCAAGAACCAACAGTAAAACATTGACAATAATAGTGAAAGCATGTGGTTTACACATCAGGCCACTGAAAGGTTGAAGCTCTTCCATAATCGCACTTTCCCACAATGCTTTGCTCTCTGCGACTTCAAACCAAAGTCAAGGATTTACTGTCCCTCAATTATTTCTCTCATTTGTGGACTTCCCGCGTGCCTCCCTGAGGTTATATCCATCATTATTTTGTTAACTGGTGATTTGGCCCAGTTGCGGAACATTGCATTCAGTCATAAAGGTTTGTTTACGCTGACAATTACCTTAACCCCCTACTCATTGATTTTTTCCAAAGCCTCCTACGCTCATATTTTCTGTCTCTTTTTAACAACAGTTATTTACATAATTTATATAAGTTTTACAGCAACTTTCTGAATCTCACAAACAAGAACTGTGAGTTCAAATGTCATTAATAGCAAACACATAAATCCTATTAATGCATATTATATTATTATTTATGTTACATTACTCCCTGCCCTAGTGTATATATATATATATATATATATATATATATATATATATATATATATATATATGTATAATACATATATAATATATACATACACACACACATATATATATATATATATATGTGTGTGTGTGTGTGTGTGTGTGTGTGTGTGTGTGTGTGTGTGTATATATATATATATATATATATATATATATATATATATATATATATATATATATATACATACATACATACATACATACATACACTATATAAATCTTCTATGTGAAGCTGCTTTGACACAATCTACATTGTAAAAGCGCTATACAAATAAAGGTGAATATTAAAACTGTAAACCAGAATAAAGTGCATGGTCTAATTGGAAATAAAGGAAATTAGTTATCTATTTCATTATTTAATGCATAAAATAATTTATAAGTTTTATAAATTGAGTTTAACTGATCTGAAACTTTTAGATACATTTTCTTTTCTTGTAAATAATAAAAGTTGCATCAGATTGATGAACACGAACCTGAATACCCATGTGAACAGGGCCACAATGACTTTTTTTTTACATTGAAACTATTTGATACAGTGTCTTCTGTCTACATGACTGGCTAAGGCGTCAGAAAAAAAATAGCTGAATCTCCATGAATAATTAATAAAACAAACGTTATTTGGTTTAGTGATGTTAGTAATGCATAGAAAAATGCAAAGCAGAATTCTCCTGAGCTTAATAACCCACTGATGACAGCCACTTTGTGATTGTTAATGAGGTTTTTTGTGTTACCTTGGAAAGACTGAACAGGAGCAAAGGCTACCTGATCAACATTGCATTCCTCGAAAAAAAAAAAAAAACACTTGCAATCTAGACACAGTCACCTCATGCTTGTGATGTGGTACAATCCGTAAACTCTGCCCATTAAAATAAGGGCTTGGTCTTTATACTGTAAAATCGCGACGATATTTAATTATTGATCATGGGCCACAAATATCGTTATCTTGATAATAATACGATTAATCGTGCAGCCCTAGCCTTAATGGTATAATTTGATTCAATATACTATGCTAAGCTAAGCTAAGCTAAAAGGGCTCCCACCAGACACAAATTAGCTGAATGGATTCAAAAAGCTCAACTGTTTAACCTCTAGGGGAGTTAAAAGATGTGGAGTGTTCCTTTAAAGACATTTTTAGATTATGATTACGCATTCACTCAGTACAGGTAGAGAGCAGTGATTTCTTCACCTGCATCTGAAAGCACACTATTCTGAGATAACTGTGAATGAGTCAGTTTGAATTACATAAAACAAGCAGAGCTGTTATTACTGATTAAATGAACCTGCGCCGCCCCCTTGTCCTGCCCTTGCAATCGTCCCCCAGTGCATATTCATGTCCCCATCATGCACATTCATTTCATCTCGTTTTATCTATTTGTAGCTCATTCTCATTCATCTACCTCGCACTCTTCCCCGCTCCCTATAAAACGCAGCCCGTTCTCGTGTTGTTATTGGAAGGCAACGGGATTGGTAATTGTAGTCGGCGTGGGAGAGCCCTAAACGCCTTCCCCTTGGTGAACGTTTGAAGTTCTGCTTCCTTTCTCCATGATGGATTTTTAATGATCTTCCCTATAAACGCAAAGCCGCTTGTTCGTGGCAGTAATAACAATAACTATCAACAAACTCTCAAACAGGGCAATTAAAAAGAAGGTAAAATTATGAACTGCTCACCCGCAAAGGTTAAATTAAGCTAGTGTAATGAGACTGTCTCGCATAAATCCGTCTTCATCGTCTTTGGCACCCGCTGGATTCTTTGTCAGCAGAACATGCTTTCCCTGTGATCTGAAAACTGGGCTGGGAATTGAGCAGAGCGCTTTGGGGAATGGTGTATATGATTGCAGCATTATATCAAAGAAATTCATGCACCGCTCTACAGACACATCACACATTTGCATAAAGCAATCCTGTCCTCTGTGTAACGGTGAGAGGAGAAGAATTGAGTCAAGGTTAGTTTTGTTTTAAATCACATTTTCATATTTGTTCCACAACTAAAAACTTCTGCTTGAAAACTTGCAAGCAGATTTTTTTTTTCATTTCAGCCATTATTTGGCAGTATAATTTTATATGCAGGGGTGGGATAAATGGAGCGATGGATGTTTGGTACCTTTGGAATGTATGTAACCTTACTGTAGATGGACAAATACTGGACAGGTAATGAATGGATGGAACAAACAGATTCTTGGATGGATGAGGTGGAGGGATGGTTGGATGGATCATGCGGAGAGATGGTTGGATGAATCAGGCAGATGAATGGTTGGATGAATCAGGTGGATGGATCAGGCGGAGAGATGGTTGGATAAATCAGGCGGATGAATCAGGTGGATGGATGGATGGATGGACGGACGGATTTGGAGGATGGATCAGGCAGGTGGATGGATGGATCAGGCTGATGGATGGTTGAACGGATGGATGGATCAGGGTGATAGATGGTTGAATAGTTGGATCAGGCAGATAGATGGTTGGATGGATCAGGCAGATGGATGGTTGAATAGATGGATGGTCAAATGGATCAGGTGGATGGATGGATGGATAAGGCGGATGGATGGATGGATGGTTGGATGGATCCGGAGGATAGATAGTTGGATGGATCAGTTGAATGGATGGATCAGTTGAATGGATGGATGGATCAGGCGAATGGATGGATGGATCAGGAGGATGATGGATGGATCAGGATGATAGATAAATGAGGCAGAGGGAC